>NDGM011199944.1:0-15902 GCA_002564305.1 Octomys mimax | reverse complement strand
AACTTGTTCCTTACATGTAGGTTCAATCTTCAGTATTCAGGTTACTGTTTTCAGCAGAAGCCAGGAAAACAACTTCGTAGTAGTCAGAAAGCTATCCTAATGTATATTGTTTACTTTATTGTAAATAAAGGTGAGCAGTGGTCAATAAATTGTTTTATAGTCCTTAAAAATAAAAGCATGAGAGCTGTCCACCCTGATCAGAGTACAAACATCACTATAACTATTTCCTTCTCTCTAAAATGGAATTAAAGATAGTATTTATAGTAGGAGTTTTTGGATGGTGAAACAAATTAATATATGGAAAGTATTTAAAAGTATACCTGATATATGGCAAATTCCTGATAAATGAAATGTTAGTTGTTATTAATGATACTATGTTATAAATATGAACAGTTCTCTTAACAGAAAAAGCTTGTTTCTACAGAGGCTTTACTTCTGAGCCACTATCTTTTATATCCTAATTAAATCTCAAGTTGAAGGTTTCTCCAGATATTCGTAAGCATTAATAAATGTATTCAACCAAAACGGTAGTCAACATTTTAATTTTATGAACAAAAAGGTCCAAAACATATGATGCAAAAATTAGTGTCAGTGATAACCATTAAAATTATGAGTAATGTCTTTGGTTTTTGTGCTTTGGAAAGAATCAGACCTTTGTATCCCTTTGAGATGAAGCATTGCCATGAGACATGTATTGGCCAATGAAAGGTGACTGTCCCTTCTGGCAACACTGTAAGAGCTAGACTTCAAGGAAGCATACTTCTTTCTTCATATTACTAATCGGTGATGTTCCAAGAGGAGGCATCACTAGGTAAGGGTGATTTGGAAAAGTCCAGCTGGCTCACAGTGGGCATGTATAATAGACCAGAGTGAAACCTTTGCTTCAGAGCCTAAGGAACTTAGCGTGCTTGGTGACTGAATCATCATCAAGTCTGTCCCAACTGACTGATGCAGTACTTTCACAGGACACAATTCCAACTATTGCTGCCCTCTGGCTGAGGGTGGTGGATGTATTGGCCAAGTAAAAAGCTCCTGGAGACCAGAACTTGAATGAAGGAGTAACTCTAGGCATGAGCCACTGAAAGTGAGTTTAAACCCTATTTTAAGACAAGGTTTCAGATATCCAAGTCCCCAAATCTACCCAAAGTGCAGGCATGGAACTGGAATTGAGAAGGAGAAAATGGAACTGAAAGGTATCGAGCCTAATAAGGGAAAAATGAAGCAAGAACTGAGAAAGAAACCCATGAAGCCGGTCGGAGTGTGTGTCTGTGATATTTCATCCAGAGATAAAAAGAGAATCAAAGCACTGTCTTGCTGCAACACAATTGGTTAGTATGTGGTGGGCTGCATGCTGAAATTTGGTGTTTTTTTCTGTTTATTTATTATTTCTTTTCTTTTTTTTTTTTTTGGAACCGGACATGGAACTCAGACCCTTGGGCTTGACAGGCAAGCACTTATTCTACTGAGCTATCTCCTCAGTCCTGTGGATTCTTTTCTTTTTTAAAAATTAACTTTATTGAGAAATAGCAATGAGACAGTTTCAAAACCGATTAATAGGACAATTTTAATAATTAATACATTGCATATTATCTTCTTAGTGGTTATGGTACAAGATGCAGACATGTGATATCCTATCCAAATACTATTATGAAAAATCCTTCTTTTCATTGAATTAAGAGAAAGTTGCTGTATATCTATCCTAACTATTTTGTATATACAGATACAAAATGGCCCTTTCTTTGTATCCACTTTTTTGTTCAGTTTTGTTAGAGATGGGTATTCCATTGCCATTTAATATTGTAGGTGCATGAATTCAGCATTTCTTGTTATGTAGGTCTTGATTTATCTTGGACTTAACAATCCAGCAAAAAAGTATAAAAAATAAAGCCATATTAATATGCTGAGCTGTGAAAGGCTCAAGTCAACATCTTCTGAAATTGTCAGTCCTATGGATAACCCACTGCTTGCTGAAATTTGAAATGTCAGATACTCACAACTATAGGGCCGTTTCTCTTCATATGCACCCATTTTCATACTGGCAAGATACCTCTGTACCCCAAATTTTGAAGAACTATAAGAAATTCACTGTATTTTCGACAACAAATGTGCCTTTTTCTATGCTGACAATATCCCAAAGTAGGGTTATAAGGAGATAACCTTCTGATTAGCTGAAAAAACACACTCACTCTGCCAAAAAGAACCACTTATGAAATGTCAAAACATGAATTTTGAGAGTTGGGGTCTCTTTTAGTGTGCTATATCATTGAAATCATATAAAATGTTACAAATGTAGCACTATCGATGTATGTTTTTAATTGGGTCAGCAATGTTAGTGCTGTGGTGTAAAAAGAGCACTTAAAAATTCTTTTAGTCCTTTTGGAATTCAGCTCATGGGCTTAAGAGGCATGTATTGACATAACTAACTTGTTCAACATGTCTTTCTGTAAGTTATAGGTGAGGAGAAAGTAAAGTTTTGCATTAAGCTAACCAATGTGATTTGTGTATTAGTGATAATATACCAATGTGATCTCTACTAATAGGATATATTCTGCAAAGTACAGTTACATCATTAAATGCAAAGTCACCTCCTACTATGAACTAAAGATCATTTTGCACAAAACATAAATAAGTTATGAGAAAACTTTCTGTGCACTCACTAATACCCTGGGATGTGAAATAATGACTTATACCAATGGCCAGGCACAATATCTTTTTGTTGATGATGTTTATCAGACTTCTATAGAGAATGGATCATCAAGACTGGAGAATATATACTTCAAGGACCAAGCTGTGTGAACAATTTTATTCTTTATTATACCCTTAATAAACTAAAGAAGTATAAAATAGTCACATAAATCTGTTTCCACTTGTGGCCCAGAGGTTACTTAATATTATTACCTATTAGTTAAGTTGACTGAGATTTTTCCACAATTGACTTATGGTAATAGTATACATTAATACACATTAACATAACCCTCTATACAGAGGAGCCATTTAATACATGTTTGTCAAAATTGGTTGTATAAATTCTTTTACAAAAATTCTGTATTGTTAAGATGATGAAAGGGCTGGGGAGATGGCGCTGTGGAATAAGTGTTTCCCTGGCAAGCACAAGGGCCTGAGTTCAATCCCCGGTTCTGAAAAAAAAAAAAAAAGATGCTGAGAACTTGTCTGACAAAAAATTCATGCTAAAGCAGATATTTCAGTCATTTCTAGGAAATATCTCAAAAGAACTATTATCAGATGATCTTTAGGTGTTTAGAGGAAGATCTGTAAGAGAAAGAAAGGAAGATTCAAAGAGTAAAGCTGCCTTAGCATATTTTATTGCCTTTTTGCTAAAGGTATTTACTCAGTACATCAGAAGGAAACTCTAAAGTTAAATGTCTGAAGGAATTTAAATATATGTGAATGTGTATGTTTAAACTGAAGAAGAATGTTGACAGAAATAAATCACTTTTAGAGAGAATTCCCAGGACCTGGTCTTTTAGGAAAGCTCTTCTGGTCACTGTGCAAATACATGGCTCTTTAAAGTACTAGCCCACGTAATTTATGGGTTTGGGTCTGTGTGCTTCTGTTTATTTTTTGTATAAAAATCCTCACTTATAAAAAATGTAGTTAAGTATGGTACAAAAAGCTGTGATCACTTTTGCCTAACTTAAGAGTTTCTACTTAAGGAGCATAAGCTGAAGCCAGACATAATTCACTTAACATTTTTTGCATGCAGAAGGTATGTTTGAATCTCAGCTTTAAGGCAGAAAGCACTCCCATCAAATTATAGCAATAATTGCACCACTTACACATGTTCTTAAAAATTTTATGAATTACAAGGCCAAGTTCTAATTTGAGTTGTTTTTACGTCTCTGGAGAATGAACTGAAATGGAAATTTAGAAACCAAATAGGTCAAATCCTTGTCCAGCTTCAGGAAACAATTATCACCATCTATTCTATTCTGAGTCATGCACCATGTTCTCCCTGTTTTCTTCCCACATACACTACTTCATCACTGAAATCCATGGATACTGATTATGAAGTAGCTCTTGTATTTAGCCACCCTGGCCTTTTTCCTTGGCATTGCCCTGCTTCAAGGAACTCCCTTCACTTGTCTTTATAAGTGCTAGTGGTTCTCCTGCTCAAAAATTATCTCCTCCCATTCTCCTCCACTCTACCCAGACGCATTCTTTGAATGCAATAAAATCTCACAAAAAAGGATACTGAGTCTCAGGTTTAATATCATGACCTACATTGGCCCTAGTTTCATCCTCTTTTTGTATTACAAACCCTATATTATTCCTCAGTTGTCATTAGTGTGGCATTCTGTTGCATCTCCTTGTACAATTGTTTCAGTAGGCTGCAAATTCCATGGGGGTTGCTTTACACCAGAACCTATGGACTCTGGCCCAACATAGGCTCCCAAATTATGAAGAAATTTATCATACAGTTTAACATTAGAGCAATTTTTGAGCCAAGGCACATACCAACATTCTCTAATGCAAGAATATACTATTTTTTTCTCTTGCTAGTGTGTTATAACTCTAAAGGAAAATTCCCCAAGGAGGTATGTCTCAATAGATTTTGTTTTACTAGTGAGATTAGTAAAATCTTGTAATTTTCTCCTTCAACTAAAGCAAACAAATCTAAGTTTTCAACTTTGACTAAAATGTTCATAATGAAATTTTAATTTTTTAATGTTAAGCATGCTTTATGATATATCAGTATGACATGACATTTAAATATGGTATATCATATGATAAAAAATTTGCACATTTGTAGAATGGGGAGTCAGCTGGGTTTCCTGAATTGATAATGTGTTAGATGATTTTCCATGTATTTTCCCCAGATCTTTTTTAAATACCTTACTTATAGACTTTTCTTCATGGTTGAAAAATCTAGGTGGCTTAGGCTAGAAGAACGTGCTACATGATGAAAAATAATGTGTGCTTTGTGTGTATTTGGATATATGTATGAAGATTGATTAATGACTATCATTAGAAATTAGAAAAATGGAACATATGGGAGTTTGTGTAGCAGAAATGTATTCACAGCTCAATTGTGAAAGATGAAGGTCATTGTCAGTTCATATGAAATCTCATCTGTATTGCAAATGTTAAAAATTAGCAGTGTTGAATAAACTGTCTCTGTTAGAAAAGTAGCAGCAGTTAATATAATTCCTTTTACAGAAGTCAAAAAAAATATCCATATTTGACATAAAACCTCAAATAAGAAATACTATAAACTTGGCTAAGCATGGTAGCCATTGCCTGGAATCTCAGTACTTGGTAAACTGAGCAGAAGGATCATTGTGAACTTGAGGACAACTCAGGCTACATAGTGATTTCAAGGGCAGCCTGAACTACATAGCAAAACTCTGTCTTACAAAAAAAAATCAACCTCATCAAAAAAGAAAAGGACAGACCAATCTCCCTAATGAACATAGATGCAAAAATCTTTAACAAGATATTGGAAAACAGAATGTAACAAATCATCAAGAAGATTATACATCATAATCAAGTAGGATTCATCCCAGTGATGCAGAGATATTTAACATATGCAAGTCAATAATAAATGTAATACAATATATTTACAAGGCTGAAGACAAAAATCACATGATCAACTTAACAGACAAAGAAAAGGCTTTTGAAAATTTCCAAAACCCTTGCATGATAAAAACCCTAAGGAAGTTAGAAAAGATAGGCTTTACATCAATCTCCTAAAAGCCACCTATGGCAAAACAACGGCCAACGTTCCACTAAATTGACAAGAAATTAAAACTTGCATTTTAAAATCAGGAACAAGACAAAGGTGTCCACTGTCACCACTCCTATTCAATAGAGTTCTGGCAACACTAACCAGAGCAATTAGACATGAGGGAGAAATAAAAGAAATAAAGCTAGGAAAAGAAGTGAAATTATAATTATTTGCCGATGACATGATATGTTACATAGAAGACCCCAAAAACTCCACCAAAAGACTTCTAGATTTAATGACCAAATTTAAAAGTGTAGCTGCATGAAAAATCAACACTCAAAAATCAATGACATTCCTAGGCTGGGGAGATAGCTCAATGGAATAAATGCTTGCCTGGCAAGCACAGGGTCCTGAGTTCAATCCGTGGTACCACCAAAAAAAAAAAATTCCTGTACACAAACAACAAACCCATTGAGAGAGAAATTAGGGAGATCATACCCTTCACAGTAGCACTCAAAAAAGAGACAAATACTTAGGAATCAATCTGATAAAGGAAGTAAAACTCTATATACAAAAAGTTACAATATTCTGAAAAAGGAGATTGAAGAGGGTATCAGAAAATGGAATGATATCCCTTGCTTGTGGATAAGGAAAACCAACATAGTGAAAATGGCTACATTTTCTAAATTGCTATGCATATATAATGCAATCCTCATTAAAATATTATCACTCCCCAGAGAACTAGAGAAAACATTCCTAAAATTCATTTGGAACCAGAAATAACTGAGACTAGCAAAGGCAATCCTAGTCAACAAAGATAAGGCAGGGAACATTACAATTCCTAACTTGAAATTATACTACAAAGCTATTATGACAAAAACATGGCACTGGCAAAACAACAACAACAAAAAAACAGATCTGAGGATTAATAGGACAGATTAGAAGATGCAGAAACAACTCCAACACTCAAGCTTCTTATGTTTGACAAAGGGGCCTAGCACATTTACTGGAAGAAAGATAGCCTTTTTAATAAAAGGTGCTGGAAAAACTGGCTTTCCGTATGTCAGAGACTAAAACAAGACCCATGCATTAAACTAAAACTGAAATGGATTACAGACCTAAATATTAAATCTTCCGGAAGAGAGAATAGGAAAAACTCTTGAAAACGTAAATGTAGGCAAAGAGTTCATTCAGAAAACCCTGATTACACACAAAATAATACAAATACTCCAGAACTTCGAGCTCATCTTACATAAAAGCTTTTGATCAGAAAATGAAATCACCAACAGAGTGAAAAGACAACCCAAAGAGTCTGAAAATATTTTAGCCAGTATCCTTCAGAAAGCAACCTTCTATCTAGAGTATATAAAGAACTGAAAAAATGTGAGACCCTCAAATTTAAAGACCTAATCCAAACACGGATGTCTGAGAATACACACCTTTTAGCAGAAGAAATAAAAATGGCAAATAAATATATAAAATGTTTAAAATCATTGGTTATTAGAGTGATAAAAGTTCAAACCACACTGAAATTGCCTCTCACTACAGAAAGAATGGCTATGATCAAGAAGTCAAATAATAGCAAATGCTGGAGGGGCTGTGGACACGCAAAGGAACCCATCACCACTGTTGGTGGGAGTGTAGGCTGGTACAAATACTATGCAAATCAGTGTGGAACTTCCTCAAAGCTAGGATTGGCGATCCCATGCAAGCCAGCTATCACCCCTCTGGGTATTTTCCCTGGAGAACTAAAAACATCATACCACAGCAATATATGCAGATCCATGTTTATAGCACCACAATTTGTAATAGCTAAATCATAGAAACAACCCAAATGCCTATCCACCAAGGAATGGATAAAGATGTGAGTTTTTATATAATTCAGTCCTACTCAGCCATACAGAAGGATAAATGAGGCATTTCTAGGTAAATAAATACAATTTGAGACCACACCCTTAAGTGAAATAAATTGGACTCACATGTGTAAACATTGTATTGTTTCCCTGGAGTGAGAAAATAAGAGTAACTAAGGACCAAAACATATGTGTATATGGTGAAATTGGAATAAATGTTTCAAAAAAAAAGAACTAGAGTGCAGGGAAGAGGAAAGGAAGGAAGGAAAAAGGAAAGAAAAGTTTTATAAAAAGAAAAAACAAATCTGTGTTAATAGGGAGGGGAAGATAAAAGGGACTGGGAAAAAGAAGAAACACAATATGTCTTGTACAGATACAAATTCCCAATGAAGAATATGATCAAGAAATGAACAATGAACTTTATTATATAAAAACAAAAAAATGAAATAATAATTATAGTATAGGATATGCTTCAAAATAATTCCAAGGTATAAGGGGAGTGGGTAGAGGGTATGGAGGAAATAAGACAGACTCCAAGTTGATGACTGCTGAGACTGAGTGATGAATTAATGGTGAATTGTGTATACTGTCTTGACTTCTCTATATTCTTTTACGTTTCCATACTACAACTCTTTAGCAAAGAAACAAAGCAAACCTATCCTGAAGCTGATGAAGCTTAACCCTGAGGACCTACGGCTGGATGACTCTCTTTCCAGAATGTGAGAAATCATCCCTGGAATATTTTCAGATATTCATATGTTTTTATAAAGTTTCCAAAAGTGAGGTTATTTATCTACAATTTTACTATGACTGCTATTTCGTCTTATTCAGAATCCTCTGTACCATGTGAGTGTGACATATTTAAGACCATGAGATTTTAGAGATCTAGCAAAGCCAAAGCTGAATCCAGGATATAAATGCTAATTTTCAATTCTCTTTACTCATAGGTAAATGGTACAGAGCTAAAATCTGTACCAGAGACATGCACTTTGATACTTCTAAAATTCATTAGTAGATTCTGTTTATTACTAGAGTGTTCTGTATATGTTTGCACTATTAGTTACTTGAGGGAAAGAATGGCTTCCATGAACAGTGCCCATGGTGCTGAGCCACCCTGTGCTATGACCTGAGGTACAGTTAGGATATGAGTGTGCCCTGTGGTACTTGCCACCTAAGTGTGTCATTAAATGGAGAAATAGCAAGATTTGAGATGTATGCAGCCATCAACCAGTATATGGATAAATCTTTCCAGTCATCAGAAGTGTAAAATTGTATGCATCTAATTTGGTTCTCAATGGTACTTATAAAACTCAAAATCCTTTCAGGTAAGAAATAAATGTAATTTATCTGAGTGTTGTGTTTATAGGCCACCAAACATCTACTCTCAAGAATATAAGCTTGAGTATGACTATTTGCAGCTATTTAAATATCCATCCATTGTGTCTTAACTTGTCTAATGGATTTTCCCTCTTTTAGTGTGAGATTGCTAATTGAAAGACATGTAAAGTCTCTGATGTGTGCGTGAGCACACACAGACACACACAGACACACACACAGAGACACACACACACACACACACAGACAGACACACACACACACACAGAGTTGATTGAACCAGTCATGAGTGTTGGCAGCATTTAGACATTAGTAAGTTGATGAAAATGTGGCACTCTACCAAATACTCTTATGAATTAAAAGACTGTTGGAAACTCCCTTCCGGAATGACTTCAAATACATAATGCACTCCTTGAGGATAAAATTTAAAATAAAATAAAATCAGATGCATTTCTAAGTTTGAAACCAAAGTTTCTTGCTACTTCAAACTTCAGCCCTTTGTGAAGATGGTTTCAAAGATAGAAATTGAACTTTCCTTCTAAAATAGACTTTCTCCAGAGAACTGAAGCCTATCCAAACCCCACAACATAATAAAAAATAATCACTTAATAGAGAAAAGAAAGTCATCTTGTTTCACTTGGGTATTTTCTCATCCAAATATGGAATGTAGGCATCTAGAAAGCAAGGCAGCGGTGAGTTAATATTCAGCACTTTTTATTTGTCTTGGTCTTTAAAATACACATTTCTTAAATTTCTGGTTGCATAATTTCCGTATTTGTCTAACCAACCCTTTATACTTTCCAAATTTTCATTTTAAGTTAAAATCTTATTCCATTTCCCTCAAATTTTCTTTTCCTGTTCCTAGACATTGCTCATCATTTTTGCTAAGAATGTATTTACTCAAAGCATGCTGGCAGGATATTTTGTTTCTGAAACAGATTTAAACACAGTAGCACACAAGCAATATTGTGTATAATATATATGGGTGAATACAATTACATGATCCATTTATATCTCCCAAGCTAAATGGGGTGTTAGTTGTTTGTTGGTTTGTAAGTGGTTATGTCATTGATTAAATTACCTCCATTTGCTTTGCCTATAATAGCATAGAAATCATTTCTTTTTCCTGAAATTTCTAGGATACTGTTACATAGGCAGGGTTTCACTGAGCCAAGGCTCCCTAAATATTAAGAAAATTTCTGACAGATTTAGCCCTTATAGCTTCATTCAGATGGAGCCAGAGTCAGTGTGTTAAAGTGAGCATTACTGTCTGGATTGACTAGTGGCCTAAAAATCTCCACAGCATAAAGAGCTCTGAGCACAGTTAATGCAGTGTGGAGGAAGGCACCACTCTATTCTGCCTTTCAGAAGCCACGCTCCATGCATACTGTGGATCTACTTCTGAGGCCTCAGAATTCCACTGGTTCATCTATTGCAGACTGAAAGGAGAAAAAGGAATGTGGAGAATTTCATAAGGGGAGTTTAGGGACCAGGCCTAGTAGTGGCAGTTATCACTTGTGCCCGCATCATGTGGGCCAGAATTCAGTCTGATGTATTGCCTATCATGGAGGAGGCGAAGAAATTTATAACCCTGATCCTTAGAAGAGCATGAAAATGATGTTTGGTGATTGGATGGCATGGCCTCTCTACTGTTGGGCCTGCTATGGTACCACAAGAGTCTCTGATGTTCTCCAAATACTCCCCAGTGGAAAGGTGATTTTTTAATCCAACATGATTAAAGTTGAATGGCAACTCTAATTTCTATTAGGTGAGACTTTAGAATATAACCAGTCATGTGTATGAAGGCTCAAGAGCAGATCTTGTTAAAGAGTGTGTAGGAAAATCAGGGGGAGTAAGACATGGCAGGATAAACCAAAAAGCTTGCTCAGTTACTCATTACATATCTATAATGGGCTTCATGGTTTACTGACCAAATGGGACAGTTTAAAAGCTGTTTGGGGGCTAGGGAATTGGCTTAGTAGAATAAGCGCTTCCCTGTCAAGTGCGAGGGCCTGAGTTCAATCCCTTGTTCAGCAAAAAAAAAAAAAAAAAAAAAGCTGTTTGACCACATCTGCTCTCAGGAAAAAAAAAGGATTAGACAGGATGAGAAGTTATAATGGCTATGGGTGAGGAATCTTCAGCACTGGGATGGCTCTTTAAAGTGGTTCTGTCCTGAGACAAGGTCAGGCCTTTACTTTCCTTCCATCTGGCAATTGCTAGATGTCAGCTGCATCCGAGTAGTGTAGTGATCTAGGATAATGATGATATTTTGGTTTCTGCAGCTGTTTTTCTATTGGCTGCCTCTCTCTTGTCTTAGGTTATTTTGTGCTGCTGTAACAGAATATCCAAGACTGAATGACATATAAAGGAAAGAAATTTGCTCTAGCTCATGGTTCTATATAGGTGGGGAAGACTAAGTTCCATGACACCAGTGTCTTCTTGACTTCTTCATGTTCCATAAATGCATGGCAGAGAAGTTGAAGAGGAAGCAGTTTGTGCAAAAACACCAAAACACATGGATTAACCTTGCTTGATAAAAACGTGTTCTTATAGCAGTGAAACTGGTCCTTTGGATGTAACACACTCCCAAGGGGCAGGTATTAATACATTCTGAGAGTATTGACCACAGTTTCTTTGATCTAAACACTTTCAAAAAGGCTCCACTTCATAACAGTCTCACTAGCTGACAATGCCATTAGATTGGGGACCAAGGATCCATCACATGAACCTTTGGGAGGTATATCTAAAGCATAGCAATTGCCACTTCAGAATCCACAGAGTACGAAATGCAAAAGGGGACCCCTGTGGATATAATTTCACATGGCATAAATCCACTCTGCAATTTTTTTCCCACAAAGCCACGTTCGCTCATGCTCTGCTTTTCACACTCCCCTCCCAGCAGCCTGGAATGACTTCCCTCTTTTCTTAGGGCTTACAAAACACAGTACTCCTTTCAGATATACTTCAGTTTTCACTTTTGTGAATCATTTTCTGCCTTCCTTGCATTCAAGGGATTTTACATTCATCAGAAATTCTAATTGTGGCCTGAATTATGCATCTGCTCCTCATTAAGTATTGTTGTATGTTACTAGCTATCATTTCCTGTGTGTATCTTCCTCCCCAAAATGTTAGTTATTGAAGGTAGCAGTTACGTTTTATATTCTGTGAATCATCATGTTTGGAATGATACTAGACTAAAGTTATTATGTTCAAGGTACCATGTTGAACACTGGAGAGACTCTAATGAGAATTTCCACACACAAGAATACCCTTGTGAGTGTCTGGACAAGATCCTTAATTCCTATGCAAATAACACTAACCGAGAATTGAAGCGACATGTAAGGATCTGAACTGCCTGGTGTTTGCATGTTGGGGTCTATGTGGGGTTATCGGCTGCTTTACAGGATGTTTAGCAGCTCCCTCAAGCTCTTTCCAGCAGGAGATTCCTACGATGTAACAACTAAAATATCTCTAGATGCATCTCAGTGCCCCCAAGAATCCTGTTACCACCAGCCCCACTTGGCTAATTGATTTCACAGTAGGCAGCAGTCGCCATGGCAGCACGTTCTATGTGAACCATTGACATTCTTTTTGGAGTATATATCATGTTAATGGAAGTCTATGTGCTGCCCCTTTCTCCTGGGTATAGTATACTCATAGTGGGTATTTTCCTATCTACTCTCAATGGCCTATTTACCTCAGAAAATATCTCTTCAGCTGAGATCTTGTATATGGAATTTATTTCTCCCCAAGTTAATACTTCAGCTTTTCCAAGTACTTCTTATGGAGCACACAGTCATAGAATAAAAAGATCATAGTTAATAATCATTTGTCTATTATTTTTTGGAAACTTTGACCAGCAGGGAAGTATGAGGATTTCTAGAAATCACCAGGGTACAGTGAAAGTTGCCAATAAAAATGTAAAATAATACAGATGTTGTTATGAAGCAGAAACATGTTATGTTTTAAATAAATCAGTATCCCTAACTATTAGCAAGAGAACTTCAGTTTTTTTTTTAAAGAACAATAGCATTATAACTTTATTATCTTTTTCCTACACATCTGGAATTTTGAAAACTTCTTCAATGAAAAAAAGCCATTAGATTAGTTAGGTCACCCTTGAGTTCAATAGTAGTTTTGAAAATATATGGAACAGATCTGCCTTAAATATCTTCTCCTTTTGCAGAATCTTCTTAATTATTTGGAAGAATTTATCTGCGAGTTATGACCTGCTGTGTGTAGGAAAAATCCAGAGAGAAACTAGGAGCATTGTTTTAAAATCACATATTTCTGCTTTTCTTTTCTGTATTTAGGACAGCGTCTGCAGGGTCTACAGAGTCTCACTACATAGATTGGACTCGCAGTGATTCTTCTGTTTTTCAGCTTCCCAAGTGCTGGAACTACAGGCACGTGCCACCACACCCAGTCTCAATCGCTGTCTGAACAATTGAGATCGAATCGCGGCCACTACGCTCCGCCTAAGCAGGGGCTTTAGTCTACTGAGCTATCAAGCCAGCCCTCACATATTTCTTATGCACTGATAAAATTTGAAATAGACCAGTGCAAAAGTAAAATAACTGTAATTTACAATATTTTGATGTAATTTTCCAGAACTTATTTTTCACTTATATTTAAGCAGCTCTAGAATTTCTCTTTTCATGAGAATCTTGCAGAGAACTTATAGAAAAATCACATTCTAGAACACTACAAAAGAAAAAGGACAAGCTGGAATCTAAAATACATTTTAACAGATACTTTGGATGCTTCTGATTCAGTCTTTGCAAATCATTTGCAGGGTGAGGAACATGGCTCAGTTGTAGAGTGCTTTCCTAGAGGATGAGTCCATGGGTCCTCTTCCCAGAACTCCAAAAAGTGTTCAACAAACAAAACAGCGACAAAAACAACTGGGAAAACTGATGTCCATGCTTTTGTTGTCATCATGTCATTGCCATTCATCAGCTGATTAGGGGAGAGATGAAACTATTGATTTTTACTTTTGCTTGATGTATTTTTAAAAAGAGCCCTGTGCTTTGTATCCTTCTTATATTATTAATTAGCTTCTGCTTAAGACACAGCATTGTTTCTAGTGTTGTAGCACCTTTTTGGTGATTTTTGTTCATTGATTGATAATTCATGATTTTATTTTTGTTATTTTGTTTTATTTTGCCTTATTTTATCTGGAATAGACAATGAATAATTCATTTGAGAAGAATTAATTGCTGTTTGTGAATTTTCACTCTACTTGTATGTATTTGCTGCAGTCATGAGGTAATGTTGATATGGCACACACAATGTCATTATGGAGGGATCAGATAAGTGGCACAGAGCTCAATGATTTGGGGGAGCAGAATCTATGGGAATTATAATCTGGTAAGGTGTGAGGGTGAGTGAGAAGACAATTACTTAAGCTCCAGCCTTAGGAAGCTCGAGTAAAGATACAGTTGTAAGAGTTTGGGGATAAGCTGAGGAATATAAGGAAAGCAGCATGGAGCAGGATTCAGTGATCAGTGCAACAAATGCATTCAAAGTTTGTAAACTTCAACCACTGTCAAAAATTTGGTCAAAGATTGAGGTAGAAAAGTAAGAGCTAAAGTAGTAAATCGGCTAAAAAAAGAGTAAATATTAAGAAAAGAAACCCCAAAACTAAGCTGTGAGGAATGTCTTCATTTAGAAGCCTGAAGAAAGGGCCAGTGAGATAGCTCAGTAGACTAAATGCCAGCTTATACCAGCACAGAGACCAGGGTTCAATCCCCAGTACCATATGCCATGCAGGCCTCTGCCGAGCCTTCCACCAAGACTAAGCATAGAGGTGCATGCCTGTAATCCCATCCCTGAAGAGGCTGAAACAGGATGATCACTAGGAGTCAGAGTTGCAAAATGAGACCCTATACCAAATACATTAAAACATAATTAAAGGACAGAAAGGAAGTAGGAAAACCAGTAAAAGCCTTCCACTTCTGTAGGGAAGCCATGTACATCAGAGGGAAATCTGGCACAAATGAGGGAGGGGAAAGATTGTAACAAAGTTCAGGTGCTTTTGGCAGTCAGAGTTTCACTGGTGATGTCTGACAAAATCAGTTATATGAGTAGCTATACATGACAAGTTATGGCTTAAGGGAGAACTTAAAACTCAGAATCCTAGAGAGATCTTGATTCTTTCAAAGCAACTTGCCACTAGGTTCCTTATTTCTCTCATTCTGGATTTCTGCCTACAGACCTTCCCCCCCCCTTCATGTGGTTTAGTCCAACAGTGTCCCTAAAAGACCACATGGGCTTGTAGGTGGAGTTTTGGAAGGTGGTGGAATCGTTAGATTGATATAGCTGACTTGTCAGGAGGTAGAGTCTGCTCAAAGGCAGCCAGTGCCAGGGAGAGTAGCCTGGAAAGTTATGTCTCCCTTCTTGTCTCCTTGCTTCTCTTTCTTCTTGGATGCCATGTCATGAACAATTTTTCTCCACTCTATCCTTTCTACCAATATTCAGTATTCTTGGTTCACCGCAGTGAGCCTCATGAGAAGATCTTTGAAATAGGTGTGTCACTTCAGGGGAGTAAATAGGTTCCACTGACAATTCACACTCATGACAGCTAAACATCAAGAGGTCTATGAAGGAATGAGAGGCAGGTCAAACTAATCTCTAACCTGTGTATTTAATATTTAACAGCCACAGCATAAGAACTTACCCCTTTGCTCATCTATCACTATATCAAATGTTAAAACTACTCAATTCACTTTATCAGGTAGCCCAAATAACAAAATAAAGTAATACAGAATTTAGGCTTTTGGAAAAGACACATGGTAGGGTTGGTATGTAACTTATCCATTCTTTTTTTTTAATAAACCTAGTCATTTATTCTAATACATAAGAAATTATCAAGCAATTTTCTAGGACCAAATTCAGAACAGTGGAGTGACATTAGCACGGGGCATTTATAAGAGGACTAAGATCAAAGGCTTCCACAGAGGTACCTGTTACATTTTTAAAAATTCAAAAGATAAGAAAAACAGCTAACATTCAATGGGCTTGAATAG
>NDGM011199929.1:0-12144 GCA_002564305.1 Octomys mimax | reverse complement strand
TTCCTGCGTGAGCACCTCTGCCAGGCCCGAGTGCGTGCCGAGGACTCCCGCCTCCTGCGCCACCGCGCCGCTCGCCCACGAGCTTGTGTGCGGCCGTGCACGGGTCACCGAAGGCGCAGCCTGCGCTTGCTGCTGTGCGCTTGTGCCGCTGCAGCGTTTAATAAGCCCGAAGACACGCTCTGCCTCCAAGCGGAAGTCCGACTCGAGTCTGCATGACCGGCGCCGGCCAGTGGGCTCCGACCGCACACGTGGCTTCCAGCCGCCCGCGCTTTCTCCAGCCTCAATTTCCATCTTTGCGCACTACAACTCTGCGGGTCCTGCGGACACTTCCCCACTCTGCGCGCCTCGCCGGCCGCCAGCTTCCGCCAGGCTCCCCCGCGCCAGGGGCCCTCGGCGCCCTCGCCCCTCGGCGTCCAGCGGCCCTTGGCGTCCCTGTCGCCCCTCAGCGCCCTCGCCCCTCGGCGCCCGCATCACTTCCAGGCTGGGTCTCGGAGGCCCTCGCGGCGGGCCCAGCGCCCCGGGGCGTTCTCGGCTGCACTTCTCGGACTTTATGAGCAGCGAGGCAGTTTCTGTTTCTAAAGTGATACAAATGCTGAAGAGTAGCGCAAACTCATGATGCTTCCGAAATGCACCCGTGTTAGGTGGAGGTTGGCTTCAACTGCTGTACGTATGCATGTACGTATGCATGTACGTATGCATGTATGTATGCATGTACGTATGCATGTATGTATTTGGTGGAACCGGGGCTTGCACTCAGGACCCTGTTCTTGCCAGGCAAGCACTTATTCCACTGAACTATCTCCCTGGCCCCTCAACTGCTGTTTCGTTTGAAGCAATTTCATGTGCAGAGGGCGGCTTATGGGACACGGAGCGTGAACGCTGCTGCGTCCCTCAAGTAAGCCGTTCTTGGGGCGTCCACAGTTGGCCCGGTGAGCCACAGCACCCGTGCAAAAAGATGCGCTCGATGCGAGTCCTGCCTTTGCTTTCTTTTCTCCTCTTCCTTCCCCTCCCTGCCCTCCACCGGCCCTCATGTCCTTGCTCAGCCCACGAGCGAGGCCGGGAAGGGAGCGTCTGTCATCAGCCTGCTTCCGAACGCCTTGATTGAATGCAGGTGGCGAGTAGAGGGAGTCGAGGCTAAGCAAAGGCGCCCAGCTTGAGCCCTCTGGACACCTTGTTTGCGGGCACAAACGCGTTTCTCACAGCCTCCATGCAATGTCCTAAGGCCACATTTTCTGTGAGTTCTTTATAAGCTCCTCTGAGGAGAGGAAACTTAATTTCTGGCTAAGAAGAAATACCGTAGGTCAGCAGGCCGGGAGAGGCCAGACAGGTGGGCCGCGGGAAGGGAGCCGTGCGCTCTGACCCGCTCCGGACAGCACACTGGCGGCGCTTGCTGCTTTTCGGAACTAACGCTCTCTCCTTCCTCGCAGAGGCCCCGGGAGGCGGAGCGGTGCCTTGGTTCCATTTGAGTGTGAAGAACTCAAGNGGACGCTGGTCATCAGCTCTGGCGGGGCTGATACAGAAGGGAATGAATCACCGCCAGGAATTTGGGGGGGCCACAGTCCTAGCTGTGAATCACAGACTGGCTCTTAGAACATTGCTGGGACATTATTAGCCGCCATGGAACATCATCAGAACGTTTTTTTTTTTTTTTTTTTGTACTGTGGAGGATCTTTGATGAATGAAACTGGTTTTGGGTGCTGTTAGCTGCTGCTGCAAGTTAACTGAAGCAAGCACTTAGCAGTGGCTTTGGGTTGGGTGTCCACGGTGGGCGACGTTGGGGTAGCACAGTGCGGGGGCTTCCTGGCCAAATATGAGCTGTCGTGTGATTGTTGCCAGTGACCCCACGGCACACATGCTGCCCTCCCTCCTGTCCAGGCAGGTGTCACTGGCACACCACGGTTCTCTTCCCCTGGGTGTGTCTCTAGAAGCCCCTCTCATCCCAGCCCTGCAAGGAGGCTGCCGATAAAATAAGCATGATGTGTGGGGTCTGCTTGTTAGTAATGTCACTGGACAGAAGCATCTACCGATCCAGGCTCTGAGGGAGACCTGGTGTGCGGTGGCGAAGGGGACAGGTGTGGTTCCAGCCCTTATGGGCTGACCTGCTAGCAGGGACAGGGGGTGGTGACCGGATGGTCCCACAGTGATGCGTTTTGTCACGGCTGTAAGGGGCTGTAAGGGGCAGGGCAGGGCACAGCGAGCTCCATTGTTGTCAGCTGTTAAATGGGCACAACGCTACCTGCCTGGAAGGCAGCTCTGAGGAACAAACAGAGCGACGTGAGCGCCTCCCACGGGCAGCACAAGGCCCGCAGCTCAGCCACACACTGCGGCGTGCTGTATCCATGTCATCAGTGACGTAAAGCTCTGCTTGACCCCTGAAGCCAACCTGATGACAGCCAGAACTTCAAGCCTTGTTCCAGCCAGTTGGCTTGCGTGTCAAATGTCTGAGCATGTGATGTGGGCCTCTCCACTAGCCTGTGGCTTTTTTGACGGCAGGACTTTTCTCCCATTTGGAATCTTGTGGCCTCACAGACAGCCATGGTGTTGGGGATGGGCTGATACTGTTGAGGGGAAAGACCTGGATTTCTCTTGGCCTTAGGGCAAGCGTCTCACCCCCCGAGCATCTGCAGTGCCTGTGTGCACAGTGTAGCTCTCCAGATGCAGTAAGCTTTCATATGGTCAGAGGACTCCGAGCATAGGCGCACAGCTGGAAGGGCACCGCCCGGTGGGGTTGCGTGGTGCTGACATAAACGGCTGGAAGCTGGCGGAGCAGATGTATTGCGGTCCTGGATTTCTCCTGTGGCTTAGGTGGCTTTGCACTCAGGGTGGGTGGGAATACACTTGCAATCAGCTGCTAAATATGCTCCATGAGCAGACAGACATTGCTGGCCCTTGTTGGGGCAGACAGGTCTGCTGGCCTAGACAGCCCTACCTTTCTCAGTTTCCCTGAGATGTAGTTTAATCCAGGGAGACATAACCGAAGTCATGGTGTGGGGCTTCTAGGAAAGCTTTTCATAAGGGACAAACTCAGGTGAGGCCTCACCTCCCTCTCTTGTGCCCGCTGGAGCCTGGTCGCTGCATGAGAAAAGTGATTATTTGGTCAGGTCGTTCTCTGTTACATATGAACGAACACAAAGCCTAAAGATTTGCTTATTATGATTATGCAAACTACAACTTGCTAGACATGTTCTATGAACTAAAATTAGTAAATGCTGAATCCAAACTTCTCTTCTACATTTTGGAATTATCTGGACTAAAACAAAACACACTGGGAGAAGAATTGTTATCCACTCCATAAGAATTGTTTGAAAGCAACATAATAGTCTACTAAATAACTTCAACATATATAGCAGTGTTAGCCTAAGGAAATAAGCCACATATGTAATTTGAAATTAATTAGTGACCATATTTTAAAAAAATAACAAGCAGGTGCAATTAGTTTTGATATTTTGCCAAGTCTTCAAGCCAAGTGTGGATTTCGCATCTGCACCCCATCTCAGTTCAGCGCAGCAGCTGCTGTATGAACAAGGAGGCCGCAGAGCGGCTGCCTGGTGTCCCTGGGGGAATTTAAGAGCCAATCTACGGTCATTCTCAGTATTCACCCAGGCTCGACTCACTATTGCCGCAAACCTGCCCCTGCCAGGGTGAGTGGTCCTGCCCCATCTGCCCAGTGGATTGGCCCAGAAAGCTCCAACCCACCTTCCCCATCTCTCACAGGGATCCTGCTCCAAATGCCGGTGTCTTTCTCAAATCCTGCTCCTCTTGACCTCTACCTCAGCACCCGGCCCACTTCCTGGCACCCTGACCCTGGGTCCTTTGCTATACTTTGCCTTCTCCTGCTGCAGTAACAGCAAACTTTTCTGAACAGACATTGAATTATAACCTCAGACAGCCAGTTGGTAACACATTTTCCGTGAGCCAGTATTCTCCTCAGACCTGCTGTGTCCTACGCGATTTCTCCTTGACACCTGATGGATTTCGCTGTACTTGGTTTCTTCTCATTCTTGAAGCTTTTCCTCCATTGGCTTCTGGGAAATGTCTCTCCTGATGTCCTCTAATTTTCTGGCTACTTTTTCCTGTTCTCTTAATCTTCCACTGTTTTCACGTGAGGGAGACTTAGAAATACAAGCCTGGGTGTGCGGGGGGGGGGGGGGTGGGGGGGTGGAGGGGGGCTGTGCCCCTAGGGCCAGCCCTCACTCTGGTCAGAGAGTAATAGGCAAGCTCCTGGCACTCCTGCTCAAGGCATAGACATGTGTCAGATGTAGGTTGTGTACTGTTTGCACCAGTGCACACACCTCCATGTTTTTCCTTTCTTCTTTCACTGCCTGAGCAAAGATGCTGTCTGTATTCTGCTGTCTTAGCCTGAGTTAAGGACTTGCACACAGGTAGCTTGCTCAAGAGATGCTTCTGGGAAACAGCAGTTAGGGACAAAAGAAACTCAAATACATCACCAGATGAAATTGATAGGATGATGCGCCAACATGCTGGCCTCGCCATGGGAGCCTGCGCTTGCCTCTGGGACTCTCTGTCGGAAACATGGCATGACCTACATCTGACACATGCCTATGCCTCGAACAGGAATGCCAGGAACTTACCTGTAACCCTCTGAGCAGAGTGAGGGCTGGCCTTACGGGCACAGCACCCCGCACACCCAGGCTGCACAGGTGGCTGCAGGAGGTGTCTCTCACCGAGACAGCTGCAGGGAGCAGTGCATAAGCAAATCACCCTCAACATGGATAGAGACCCCACGGTACGAGTGTTTGGGGCTACAGGAGATGGGGTGTGGCCCTCCTTTGTTGCTCAGATCTACTTGTGTTCTCCCTGAAGCCCTGAAGGGTGCTGGAACTCTACTTGTGTGGCCAGCCACATGTTTGTCAGAGGTGGAGTGGAGCAGTGCTGGTGGAACTAACGACAGTGCTGCTGCTTCAGCCGTCTCCAGGCTGTTCCATTTGCATCACCTCCCGCCCGCACCACCACTGTAGCTTTCCGTTGCCTGGGCCGGTGTGGGAGCCTGACTGGTGACCTGCTGCTGGTGGCTAACCAAGACCTTCATTCTTGTGGGATCTGCATTCTTGTCTGCCTTGGTCTCTTTTAGGCTGTGGTGTTAAACTTTCTAATTCCTCAGTTTACCAAAAGATGCCATCGTGACCTGACTGACAACTGTGGAATGGCAGGTCAGCTCCGCACAGCCTGGTGCATGGCTCCAGCTCTCTCCGTTTGCCTGTCCTGTGGTGTAAGGAGCCCAAGGCAGCCAGTGACAGTTGTAGCTTTGCATGCAGCAAAACACACACCGTGCTCTGTTTGACGCAGTCAGATCCATGTGCATATAAGCCAGGCCTTGTCACCATGACCACCCTATTCACAGCCCTATTCATGAGTCTGGCAAAGGCCAACGAGTGGCCTGTGGCCTCCACTGAAGGAGCCAGGCTGTTGACTTGGTGCTGAATGTCTTCTGTACGGTGGTGGTACTTTCTCAGGAATTAAGGAGAATATTAATATCAACATGTTTCTGTTTGTTTCCTACTAATTAAAACAAATGTGCCAGGCTTGGACATGTGTTGGCAGAATGGGAAAAGATTTACGGACATGGAAGCTCGCTCTGTGACTCAGATCTAACGTTCTGTAATGGGCAACCAGAGTGGCCTTCACCTCTGCTAGGATGGTGCCTTGAGGCTCCACACAACAGTGATTTGCAGTAAATCAGGTGGAGAGGCAGGAAGTTGCTGGAGAGAACGTCGAGGCAGGGATCAGAGGGCCCGGAGGGGTAAGGATATTAAAATAGAATTATTCTATAAGATGAAGCATTCATGACATGACCGTGTTCCCTGAGAGCCTCAGAGGACATTCTCCTCATTAAGCCTATAAAAATATATTTGTGGAAGTGTCTCAAATAATAGAGGTAATTTGAGACCTCAGCAATAGCTGTGCATGGTAGCCATGGAGAAGGGTGCCATGGCCCTGGGTCCTTCATGCCGGTGGGGACGATTGGCCTAGGGTGGCAGGCCAGGTGGTGACACTCAACTGTCAGAGATAGGAGAGTACAGTATCTGTGATGTACATCAGGCCTGGCAGAACCTTGACCTGATGCAATCACTGTGTCCTGTGGTGCAAGGTGTGCAGGCAGCTGACAATGAGGTGACTTGGTCTGATTGACAAAAACCAACAAATCAACCCAAGAGGTTGGCAGAAGAAGGCAGTTACATGATAGGAAGTCAAGGCCTGTCCCCTGCTTTATAGGTGGGTACCTCGTCACAAACCTACAGCTCACTGACTGCAGGGGACCTTGTGTCCTCTTGGGAGCTATTGTGTTTCCAGCCAATATTCCCCCAACTCTTCCCCCAAAGGCAGCGTGGGCATTTATCAGAATACAAGCCTGCAGAAGTTCACATGAGTCTTGGCCCAGATGGGGTCAGACTGGATCCACAGGTTTATTGTCTTCTTGCTTGCTGAGTGTTTAATTAGGACTCATAGGTACTCACTTTGGCCTCTTGACCTTGGAGTGAGAGCCATCATGACAGACAAGGTCAAATAAAAGCCCCCGAGGCTATTTCCCAACATGCTGGCTGAGTAGTGCCCTAACCCCAGAGGAATGTGAGACAGCATTGTCCCTAACAGGGACTCCCAGGGGTGCCTTTCAAACTATGGTTCTTAGGCCCATGGCTTTAGCACTACCTTAGAACTTTCTAAATAAACAAACAATCCAAATTCACAGGTCCTGGCCTACCATGTTAAAGTCTGAGGTAAGGCCCAAATCTGAATTTTGATTAGCTTTCCAGGTGACTCTGATGAACTTGCAGATTTGAAAGCCACTGCCGTGATGAATGGTGGAGGCCTCTTCCGGCCATGACTACTTCAATTTCACATTCAACTCCTTGTTCTGTCTGTCCAAAAAACAGGAGGTCAATAATAGACGGTGGTCTCAGCAGGGGTAGCCTGGCCAGGCCTGCGGGGCATGCTGTGGCATGTTCACCAGCCTCCGGTCTTGTGTGTGCGTCCTCAGTCCCCATCATTTGAGAGGCTGGGTCACAGTTTGCACAGAGAGGACAGAACCGTGCATGGCTATTCCTGTCTGCGGTTTTTTAGCTCCCTTGTCTGCGACAGCATGGAGTGAAGACCTTGGTCATCTTGGTACTTTATAGCTCCCCAAGCTGCTCTGCAATGTGGGTGACAAGATGCTTGCTGCCTGAGACAGACAGAAGCTGGGGAGAAGGCTGAAGCCTCAGGAGACCACACCTGCCAGAGACTAGCACGTGAACACTGTGAAGACTCAAGGCCTGGCATTTCTGTGACGGTTCCGAGGAATGCACAGTCGTGGAGCACGTGGAGCAGTCCTTCTTTGGGTGAGGACAAGTGTCCGGCCTCGCTCTCCTTGCCATGGCGAGGTGCACTGATTCTGGGGTCAGCGTATGCATCATCTGCCCAGGCATTGCTGGTGTTGACACGACACCCACGGCTTCAAGGAGGCTGTAGGGCTTAAGGGGACGCACTTCCCAGTTAGCTGGCTCCAGCGACGAATGGCACTGTAGAAAGCCAGGCAGAGAAAAGACACTCAAACCACGGCGGCCAGGGAGGAGAAGGGGAGGGAAGAAGCCCCTTCAGCTGGATCCCACCTCGCAGGGCAGGTTCAGCTATGAAGCCATCAGTGGATTATCCACCAGTGAGGATGTTGCCTGAGTGACCCGGTCCTCTCTCTAAAGCCCCACCTCTGAACCTGAGAGACTTTGAGGACATTTTGGCTCTAAACCATTACAGCCTATGCTACACTTGGGATCCTCAGGAGCTTCTGAGGCCTTTTGGGTTCCAGAGGGGCACAGAGTAGGCAGATACTGGGCTTGGAAAGAATTGCTTTGCCTCGACGGTGCCCAGCTGACCCAGTCAGTGGGTGAGGAGTCTGCAGAGAGTATAGCAGATGTGTGGTCTCTGAGAAGCTTTGGAAGCGATCAGTGAGAACCGGCAGCCCCTGAGGCTCAGAGCTGGCTCTGATCCCACCTGGAAGGCATTTTCTGCAGTTATGCGAGTAGATCCCCTTGTAGGGGTGACATTTTATCTTAGTCAGGATAGGCTCATTGCCATGACAGGTGATCTAAGAATTGCAATAGTTTAACCGCCTAGGAGCCCAATGTGGGTATTTTCTCGCCGCAGCCTCTCCTCCCATGAGTGACTTGGGGACCCCGGGTTCTTCGACTTTGCAGCTCTGCCCTCCAATACAGCCAATCAGCCCATGGAATGGGAGAGTAAAGAAAAGGGAGAGAAGGGGTGGCACGCCGTCTCAGAACATCGCTCACGTCTGCCATCCGGCTCGAAGGCAGCCACATGGTCCCACCTAAGTGTGAAGGGGCTGAGCAGGTAAGCTGGGTGTGTGGCCGCAGGAGCTAGCTCCGCGGAATTCACCCACTGTACGTGCCTAGTCAGAGGACCCTCCCGAGGGACAGGGTTTCAGTAACCGAGATGTAGGAAGAGTCAGAGTCCTGACAGGTGGCTGGTGACTGTCACAGTGAGTTCTCAGAGCCAGGATCCTTTCCTGGGTCCTGTGGGTCTTTGTCTCAGTGCATTCTTCACATGCTACAGCAAAGCCGGAGGGTTCACTGTGCTCTAAGTGGGGGCTTTACTTTAGAGCCCCCCACTATATGGGAGCCACAGCTTGGTCTCATGATATGAAATGGAGCAACAAGCCACGTGTGAGATGCAGGGGAGGTGCCTGGTAAGCCAACAAGAGCAATTAATTCAGAAACCAAATTCAGTTCAGACATCCCGCAGCCCATGCACCTCCCCCTGGGCACCTGTGGCCTCTGTCCTGTTACTTACAGCTGAGAGCCTCCTTCTGAGATGAGCACGGCTTCTCACCTGACTGTCTCCCCCAATCAGCCTCAGACAATTCATCCTCAGCTGGAGGAGATGGAGCTGAACATCTGGCCTCGAAGCCCCAGCAGCTGCAGACACTTTTGATTTTAGCACTGTCCATATGGGCACCATTAGCCTTGAAATTGACCTCCAGGGGCCTGAAGCAAGGCACAGCTGCCAGGAGTTTGTGAGTCAAGAGGAAGTCCCAGGCCTTGGAGGCCACAGGCTCCTGCAGACATGGCTCTTGTTAGTGGCTCTCAGGACCTACTGGTGGCTTGCTGGAGTCCTTGCCCCATGTGGTGCCTGAAGACTGAACAGAGGCAGTGTGACACCAGTGCCTGATGTGACCCTAAAGTAGGGAAGCCACACTGGGGAAAGGAGGACTTGCACAGGTGGCCTTGGAGCCCCACAAGCCAGTTCAGAGGGAGTCTCCTCTCCCACATGGCTGCTGCTTGCTCTTCCTCTCTCTCTTCCTCTTCCTCTTCTTCTGTTACTATTTTATAGATGATATTATTATCATAGGCTATGCAATTTCTTTTGAGTTTTGAGAAGCCCACTCTCACTAAACTTGCATCTTGGTTCTTACATGAGATGGGCCATATGTTTAGGATGAGAGCAGGTGGGGCCTGAGATAGGGTTCTCCCAGAAGCAGACCTGGGGACAGGGATGGGGTATAAGTTGTTTATTTACAATGTAACTCCAGAAACAGTGGTAGAGATGGGGAGAGGGACAGTCAAGGGGCAGAAGAAGGGCCCTAAGCAGATCAGCTCTGCCAGGGCATCTGGGTGAAGGCAAGCCACAACCTCGAGCTTCCTCTGAGGGTGAGGACAGAGTCTTCCAGCCCCTCCAGTGGCAGGCTGTGGCGGCTCCCAGGGGCTGGATCTCCCTACGCTGCAGGCTGGTCCCGGAAGGAAGCCATGACCCCTGGGTTGGAACAGTGCGTGTGGAACAGTGCAGGTGAGCTAGCGATCCATCTGCTAGAGGCTGTAGAATCCTGGGGCCAGGAGGAAGGGATTACAGGGCCAAAGTCATTCTGAAGAGATCAAAATTAGAAGCCACAGGCTGGATCACAGCTCTAGGGGAGGTGAGGAGCTGAGAGCCTCCAAGCAGTCAGCTGGGGTGAGCAGGACAGGGAGGTGGGAGAAACTCAGGGAGAGGACGGAAGGCAGCTCATGCGTGAACAGAACACAGAGCCTGCAGGGCCTCTGTGTGGGCTGCAGCGAGGAGCAGAGCTGCTCAGAGAAGCAGGACGCATGCCACACGCAGGTGCAGCCCCTCATCAGTGGCTCTGCTCTGCCTCTCTGGGTGACACCTGGCAAGTGTGCTCGGGCCTGCGAGCTGTCTGTGCAAGGCCTGGCTGAAGCGGCCTCGCGGGCCACTCACTCCCAGTTGGAGCTGCCACTGCACTGTGCAAAGGCAGTCGTGGCCAGTGCAGGGAGAGTGAGTACAGCAGCCTAGGAAGGCTTTGCCTCAAAAGCAGAGCCGGTCCTGGAGACAGCTCAGTGCCTGCTTGGCAAAGTGATCAAACAAGATCCTGAGTGTGATTCCTGGTACCAAAATAAAAGCAGGGGCAGCCCTGCCACCTATGGGCCACAGTTGGCCCAGAACGCCTGCTCCAAGGCGGTGCTCCATGAGGTCGCTGTCGACAGCGGCATGTCTGTGCCCGAAGCACCCCCGCCCCTCCCTTCAAGTGCAACCCACAGCCTACCAGGGACCCCAGGGACTGTCACAGCACAGCCTGAAGACCTCTTCCACATCACTTGCAGCTGGCCATGATGAGCGGGGAAAAGAGAAACGGATAGTGGCACAGTGGCCTCAAAAGTAGCAGATCACTTGTGACTTCACACTTGTGACTTCAAGTGTTCTATGTGTTTTCACACCTGATTTTCACCAAACTCTGCAGCATATCTATTGCTAGCTCATTTACAGCTGGGGAAACTGAGGCTAAGAAGCGTTGGTTGTCCCGTCACCTAGCCAGTAGGTAGGAAAGCAGAAACTTGAGCTGAAGCGGCTTTAATTTTGGAATTCGTGCACTGTTCTCTGCATCACGTAGTTGCACTCGGTGAAAGCACACTGATGAAGAGGTTAGGCAAAGCTAGACAAAGACAAACACAACACAAACGCTTCCTACGCAGCCAGCCCGCAGCTCCCTGCTCTCGCCCTTTATCAGATGTCTCTGGTTACCAGTAATGCACAGTACCTTGGGCTGATGTAGGAGGGGGGTTGTCAGGCTAACATGGGGCAACAGGCCTGAAGGAAGACTACACAGATGTGAAAGTGGATGGCCGGGAGCTCTGGAGCCACAGAAGCGAAGGACAGCGGCAGACACCGGAAGAGATGGGCAGGAGGAGCCGCCTGCGTGGGAAGGAAGCTGGACTCTGTGCTCTGTCTCTCTCCTGAGAGTTCAGACTGCAGAGAGGAAGCATCTCACCCAACCACGGCTCATGTGCGTGTGTGTGTGTGTGTGTGTGTGTGTCCACCGACTGCAGATCAACCAGTAGAGGAGCTATGGAATGGTGTGTACAGGCTGGCTAAAGGGGACATGAATGCTGGGCGGTTCAGAAAGCCCTGCAGAGGAGGCAGAAGGGAACCAAGGTGGGCTAGGAGGCTGCCACTGCCTGGCAAAAGAAGCATCGGTTACCATTCTGAAGTGTTTTCTAGAGACTCCATGGAACTGCACAGACCCTAACTGGACTTTCCAGTGGGAGGATCTGATGCACAATAGCTTTAGCAGAACATGTCCTCTTCCTACATGGCCTGTGATGAAGACCAAGGGAGGCCATGACACTGCTGGCTGGAGCACTTTCGCAGGGAGCCACAGCACCCCAGCCCAGCCAGGGATGCCTGTGCTCTGCCCCAGGTGAGACCACTGGGGAAAGTGAGTGTACGTGCATCCCTCACCTTCCCTCCCGTCTACCCGAGTCACTGGGCCAGGCCCAGGCATGTTGCTTGGAGCTGCTGTACCCAAGGGCTGCTCTTCTCAAGGTGCCAGGAGTGGACAGCTTTCATTTAAGCTCCGCTTGACCCTCCCTCAAACACTACAGTTTGGTGGAGTAAATCAGAAAGCCCCTCTTCGCCACAGCAGATGCTGACGAGTTCCCTCTCAGCCCCCTCAGCAGGATCCTCCCTCTGCCTGCTCTGCAGCTGCCCGGAGTGCTTGTGCTGCACTCAGCTCAGCCCAGCTCAGCCCTGGATCCCTCTTCCTTCACTCTGTCTCAGCCTGGCTGCCCAGCCTTCCTTGAACTTTGCAAATCCCCTGCTGCCTTTTGGAGTCTCCCTGCCTCCCTCCCTCCCGCTCTCCCTCCC
>NDGM011199924.1:0-12294 GCA_002564305.1 Octomys mimax | reverse complement strand
GTTACAATAACAATTTCCTAGGATAGCTCAGCAGATTAAAGCACTTACTTAGGCAGGATAGCTTAATGGATTAAAGCCCCTGCTTAGGCAGACACAGGGGCTGGGGTTCAATCCCTGGCAAGCAATCCCTGGCGAGCCTTGCCGGCTCCACTCCTGGGATGTGCTGAGATTTTTTGTGGAATCGGGGATTGAACTCAGGTCCTTGCACTTGCCAGGGAAGCGTTTATTTTACTGAGCCATCTCCCTCGCCCCTATAGTACAATTTTCAAAGTGGCAAAAAACCATTTGACCCAAGTATTCTTAGCTTCTTCATAAGAAGCCAAAATATGTAAACATAAATTTACATTCTGTAATGAGGGTTTCAATAATCTACATTACTTAGAACTCACCTAGGTTTTTCACAGATATCTGTTACTTAGTTTACTGTACCACAGGCCAAAGGTTGCCAGTTATAAGAAAATACAGGAACTTTCTAGGCAGATATATTATAATATTAAACAAACCCAGTCATCATCCCAAGGCATTTATCCATTAACCATTTTTATAACACATGCACATTTGGCAAGGATCATAAAAGCAAAAACCCCTAACACAAACACATGGACTTTTGTTGTATTGTTTCATATACAATAATGGCTCTAATGCAATTAATTTTTGTTATATCTTTACTTATATGCTTATTTTTATTTTTTGTATTTTTTATTTTTTTATTTTTTTTGGTGGAACAAGGGATTGAACTCAGACCCTTGTGCTTGCCAGGGAAGCACTTATTCTACTGAGCCATCTCCCCTGCCCCTTGTATGCTTATTTTTAGATTTGATAACTTTTTTTTTTTGGTGGAACTGGGAATTGAACTCAGGTCCTTGAGCTTGCCAGGGAAGTGCTTATTCTATTGAGCCATCCCCCTGGCCCCCTTATTTTTAGATTTCACTCATAATTTTTATAATTTTTAAGATCTAGTAGATATAAAACAAGTTTCCTTGGCTAGTAAAGTCAAGTCAGATAAAAATATATGTCCATTTTATATTTAATGCTGTTAACCCAGGGGAAAAAATGTCCATTTTTACTACGCTGACAATATTAAATATATTTATCAAAGATTTACCAAAGTCATAGGAACTTTAGATATTGGGTTAAGTTTTGTATTTCTGAGAACTCCATGGATATTTAATTCATATAAATATTCATTTATCACTAGGCCAATATGAATAAATTATCTCTACAAGATTTTATAAATTAACATAGTAATATAACATAGATTTAGACAAATATCCCATACAGGATACATACATTTATTTGTATGTAAAAATATATAAACAAACAGATACAAATAGCTTACAGATTTCATTCTAAAATGTTAGCCATAAGTCAGGTAAACACTGTCATTACTATATACTCATCTTTGATCCCCTTTTTAAAAATCTGAATTGTTTTTATGTCAAATGAAAAAATTATGTTATGGTGCACTATAAAGACTAATGACTTCTATAATATTCTAGAGAAGACAATATTTTTAATGAGATTATGAAGGTTATAGACTAAACATTAGGCAAGGGAATGACAGAGGTGACATCAAACTCTCCAGAGCCTAACCAAATGAACACATTTTATATTAGAATATTTTTCTAATATTTTTTCCTGGTCAGTCTCAGGTGGTTGTTTTTTGAGGTTACTGAATTCCTTGAGAGTCTCCCAAAATGTCAGAGGGCTTAAAGTGGCTACAGAGAGTTGAGGTGTGGAAGAGTCTGGCAGATGTGGATAGAAGAGTGAAGCAGGTAACAGTCTGAAGAGAGGAGAGAGAGACAGAAAAAGAGAGAGAAAGGGGGAGAAAGAGAGAGGGAGAAAGAGAGAGAGACAGAGAGAGACAGAGACAGACAAAGAGATAGAAACAGAGAGACAGAGACAGACAGACAGAGAGAGACAGAGACAGAGAATTGATAGCTATGCAAACTACTAGCTGCCCAAGGGTAAGAAAAAAAGAAATGAAACATTTCACCAACAACCAGGAAAAAAATCTTACCATCTCAGGATTCAGAGTGAATCCCAAAGAGGATCCAGGAATAAAGATTTCGTATCTGTTGATACTTTTTAAACCAAGAAGCCTGGACTTCATCCAATTTCAGTAAGCATATTCAGAATGTTTTAAGTATCAAATTGTGTCCCTGCCATGCTTAAATGGATTGTCTGTTGGCGCGCTGTCTCAGGATCCACACTCACTAATGGATATCTGATCCATCAGTCAAAAGTAAAGACAAATCTATCAGAGGTACACCCATGCAGAACTTAAGGAGACATCTGGGGATCCAAAGATGAATTTAATCCTATTTCAGGCATATGACAATAATTAATAAAGAAAACCAGAACTAGAAAATCGAAGCAGTGAACTTTGTAACTATGTAAAGAAAAAAGCTGGAGTCAAAGCAGTGAAAACAATATTCAGAAGCTAATGCAACAGGGAGAAAAAGATTTCATTAAAGATTGGACTTGATTCCAAATACAGTAAGAACAAGTAGGGATGATCAGAACAGGAGCAGGACTGGGGACAGTGGATGAGAAATTACTAAGAGGAAGTGGAGGGTGTAGTATTCTGGTTAGACATTAGTAAGATTCTTAGGCAATGAAGAATACACATTACCTAGAGTATGGTGAGGGACGAGGAATTTGGCCAGGTATGGAGAATGGTCAGACAGTAAGCTGACAAACCCTTTATAAACTGATTTAAGATTCTTGCTAAAATTGGACAATACAAAGGACTAGATGAGAAGTGAGAAACTGACTGAAATGGTTAAGAAGAGTTTTTGCCAACATCAGATGGCATTCAAAAAGTGACCTACTATGCAATGAACCCTTTGAAAACTTAATACCTTAAAACATCACCATTTTTATTATTGCTCAATGGTCTATTCTGAATGATTTCACATCTAGGTGGCAATTATCAGGCTGGTTGGTCCAGAAAGCCTGAACTGGGACAGCTTTTTTATGTTCCACATGGCCTCTCACTCTCAAAGATATGGTAGCTTGACTAAAACTTGGTGTAGTCCTATCTTCCACTTCTCTCCAACTTGTGATGCTCTACATATTCTTATCACAGGTGAATCTTTCTTTTTCTCTCTTGCCTGGCAAGAGAGCAGAGATACCTATGTGGGAGCACTTTGTGAGCCTCTACTTGAGTTATACTTCTTGCAGTCCCATGGGCCAAAGCAATCACTGGAAAAACCCAACATCACTGTGGAAGAGCACTAAGCAAGCACGAAGTACTATGTCCATGCTGGACATAGGGATGTGTGATTCTTTAGGAATTGTTTTGGCCCAATTTACTAAGCACATTCTGAGTTGCTCAACTTTCTGCATCCTAGGTACCACTATTGATTGCAGGTTTGAAATGAAAATATTTTATTCAAGACATATTTCAAGTTGATAGAAACTTGGTTCATATTTTATTTGGTGATTTAAATCCCACTTTAGGTAACTACCTTGTATCTCTACTAGATTAATAATAGACATCCTGGATTGATGTTCATTAATCTTTTTAAGTTCAATAGCAGTCATCTCATACCTGTCTGCCTGTGGAAGTCAGGGAGGTGTAAGTTAAACAAACATATATTGTAGTAAATTTAAAAGCAGATGTCCTACCCAAAAGATATCTCTTTGACTCATGTGTCATATGCAAATGTGGGATAAGTGTTTCCAGACTTCCTGGTATTTCAAAGGAAGTAGAAACTCTAAATTTAAATGTGAAATGTCACATTAAAAAGTAACAGTAGTGACATTCTTCAAGCTGAAAAAAACCTATCTCTGGCTTATATTCAAGAAACAGCCATTACTTCACTTCTTTTATGGACCTCAAACAGCCTGCCACCTTCTTTCCACTATTTGACTTGGTAGATACAGTCCTATCTGCCACTTCTCTCCAACTTGTAATGTCCTACATACGCTTACACAGATGAATCTTTTCTTAATCAACAAATACTGCTATGATTTTGGAATATCCTTTGCCCTATAACCTTCATCCCATCCTACTGACCCTTTAAAACTCAGGTTGGACTGGGCATGATGCTACATGCCTATAATCCTAGTACCTTAGGAGGCTGGGGTCGAACTGCATATTCAAGCACAGCCTGAGCAACTTAAGTGATTTACCAGGACTTACTCTCAAAATAAAGTATAAAAAGGGCTCAGTATATAGCTCAGTGTGAAGGTCATGTGTTTAACCCTTGGTACAAGAAAATCACCTCATGTTAGATGTCTTTATATTAATAAAACATTGTATCAATGTTAATTCTCCCATCCTGAACCCAAAGCATTCTGTGCCTTTCTCATATTCTTTGGGATATTCAAGTTATTTGCATATGCTCTGTCATCATTCTGCTAGAATGTGGATTCATATCTTGGCTGGACTTTGTATTTCCTGTATTACCTATTAGCTATCAAATGCCTCACTACTCAGTTGAGTTCACACTCAAAGAGGAAGCTTTTAATTGAAGGTTTGACTTTTCCTGTCATGTTTATGTTGGAGTCCAACATGAAAAGCAAAGGAATGTGTTTCTGGGATTTCTATCCAAGGAAGCTCTATGTAATCTGGAGTTCAGAAGACAGGCATGGGATTGAATCTGAGGCCCATTAAATAATTGGACTGTTAAATTGGAAGAGTACACATGAAAGAGAAAAACTCACAGAGAGCTCAACATTACATTTTTAAATATGAACAATGCAGAATATTTATATCCTAATTTTATCCTCTTTCCTAAAATAAGGTCAAATTTTTACACATTTTTGTGTCCTCTTCCTCCAGGTTAATAATTGAAATTGTACCCATACCTAAACCACTTAAGGAAACTGAGGCACAAGGACATTTCATAACTAACTTATTCAATGATTTAAAATTGACAGTTGAGATTTGAGCTCTGCAAGTCTGGTTTTAGAATCCATGTATCTAACTACAGTGAAATATTGCCCTGTAACAAAGATCAGATTTGCCAAGTTAAAAAAAAAAGGTAAATATAGAGGTTCTTTAAATAAAGGCACATTTCATTCACAGTATTTATTTTAAATTTAATGTGACTATGTGAGATGTTTGGTGTGGGAGCCATCGCATTAAAAAGTGTAATTTACCCTATTGTTATATTGTGCTAAAGATCAATTTAGCTTAAAAGTACAATATGATTACACTGTATGATTCTTAGTCTAAAGCTTATATAAGAATAATACAATATAGTAATTTTGTTTAAAAATCAAGAGCATATGGTTATATTCTACAATACAAGGAGAATCAAATGTTTGTATTCTGGGGCTGGCAAGATAGCTCAGTGGTCTCAAGTGCCTGCTTAGTCAAGCTTAGGCAAAGCACAGGGACCGCAGTTTGATCCCTGGCACCCCATTCTGTGCCAGCTCTGCCCCCAGGGCAGGCTGTGCTGGCTGCAATTTTAAAAACGTTTGTATTCTTACCATATATAGGGCACATTAATACAGTGAATACAAAAAGGAGGATCAAATTTCTGCCCCTTTGGTAAAATGCTTAGGATCCAAGTTTATACATGCTGGGTCCAAATAAAGAAATAAAATTAAAAAGATTATAAAAATACCAGCACTCATAATTCTGTCCTCTGCCATTATTTAAATCTATCAATATCCAAACTACAAGTTAAGACCCATTAGTGGGTTGTAAAGTAAATTTGATAAGACCAGGCAATATTATCACAAGATACTATAAAATATTATATTCTATCACTAGCAGTAAAGATTTCTTTCGTGAACTTTGTTATGTTAACACGGATACATCCATAAGTTACACATTTCTTATTGTGATTCTTGAGGAAAAGTATGAAATTATTAAAGTCATTGTGTATTTTTCTCTATTGTCTAGCACAAATATATTATAAAATTGTGCTATTTTGACATTTGTCACTTTTACAAATGGACAATTTTTTAAAATATATTTCAAAATACCATACAGTGAACATTTCTCTAAGATTTCTGGGATGCATAACCAATACCAAGTTGATTGACAAATACCAAAGAACAGATAAGTATGTTGATTACTAAATATGCTTATGGCTAAGAGGATTTCCTTTGTTGTAAAGGAGTCCAAATCTACACAGTAAAGCACACAGTAATGGATTTATCCGCAATGTCACATACAAAGCTGTGTCTAGCTCATTGGTACAACTTAAATGAGAAGTTGAAACTTTTAGAAGATATTACATTATTTAATATGTAATAGACACCTAAATTTACACACAATAGACGAGAGGAATTATAAACCCCAAATTAATACAAGGAAATTAAAAGAACTTTGGGACTCTACAGAAGTCAAATATGGTTGATGGGAGTCCAGTATTGCTTTCTCTCCATATTGACAATTTACACATTTTGCATACTATCTTTTAATATTACTTAACAATATCTATGTTTATGTTACAACTATATCTGTACTTATAGTAGCCTCTCTTCTAAGACACATTAAAGGATAGTGGCAATATAGATTCTAGAATAATTTTGCCCAGATTTGAATCCAGCCTTGCCATATATTACTATGTAGGACTACTCAAATTTAACTTCTCTGGATCCAGTTTCATCACTTGTAAAATGGGATGGTCCCTATCATCATAGTCATTGAGAACGAAATGTACTAACCCAAAGTAAAGCATGTGCAACAGTTCCCTTACACAAAGAAAAAATATAGTATGTGACAGCTAGTAGGAAGAGGAAAATTATTACTCATCTGAAATTTTGGGCAGAATTGCTTCTTCGTATCATCTATGCCATCCAGCATTACTTTGCTTTGCAAAACACACAGACTATGCTCAAATATCCCTTCTCTGCCAGATAACCCAGAGGTGACTCAAACAAGGAACAGGGAACAGAGAAATTTCTCACATAAAATTCAGAAAATAGTAAAAAATTAGAAAATCAAATACTTTAAAAGCTGCAACAGCCAATGAAACTGTGCAGAACACTATAAGGACCAAAACAGATCAGAAGCCAGCAGTCCCAATACCTAGACGGAGACGATGACATTTGTGAGCTTGGTTGACCACAAGCAATTGAGTCTAATGGGCCAGAAAAGGTTGGCAATAGCTTTCTGTTATACGCAGCCCTGACAGGGTCTAAAAGAGTTCAGCCAAATTTAAAGGTTGAACTTACACACCAACTGAACTCAGGAGCTATTCTTCATTTCCCTGCATAGTGAAAATATCTGCAACAAACATACTGAGTTCTCCTAGACTGCATGTTAACATAAAAATCACATAATTTTTCTTTAATTCTAGCACGTTTTTCCTATGTCAAGTAACAGTGTTTTCTTCCAGATTTCCATATTATGGTAATAACTAATATAATCACTAATCTTGGTTTGTCTTCATTCACAAATGCTTTTCATTTATTATTACTACAGTGTATTAAAAGCTGAACTGTGCTTGGCAATGTGCCACATCTTATACAATTTGAACACATCACCAATCTTCAATAAAAGCCAGAAAAAAATCAATGACTTATTTAATCAATAATTAGGATGTGACCGGGTGAGGATATGAACTATTTACCTGAAGAATCTCAGCTGAACTAACAATGCAGCAATAGTGGCAGAAAGGGGAAGATACTAAAACTCAAGAACATAAACACAACATATTTACAGTCTCACTGGAAGACAGGAAAACTGCTGAGATCTGCTTGTTGACTTCTGGTCTGGAAGGATATGTGAGGCAATTTAAGTGGGAAGGCTACTTCAGAAATGAATGTAATTAAGCCATGTTGAATACATAAGATCTAAGTACCAGCAAAATATTCAGGTAGTATCTTGGTGCTCATAAGGTAAGTTTTCAGGATAGAGAAGTAGTTCTGGCAGATATGGTGATGATCTAGGTGAGATCATTAAGGGTATACATGTAAATAAAAGTGGGCTAAAGCCAGAATGTCAATCTTTGTAATTAGGGCAAAGAGCAGTAACATGAAAAAGACATAGTGAACAAATACTTAAGAGAAAGGAAACCAGAAAGAGGAAGTTTAACTTAAACAAAAAGTGATTAGCAGTTTCAAATGTCTAAATAAAGTAACAGACTGTCCTATAGATGTAAATTACGCCATATTGGTAACTATTTCAACAGAGTCAAAATATGGATGTGCCTATGACTGTGTTACTCTTGACATCCTAACTCCCTTGGTGCATTAAGTATCAACATAAATTAAATCAAGAGATAAAAGCTCCTGGTCCCATCATAATTTTTCATTATTCATGCATAATCCTATTCTCATAAAATCAAACTCTCTTATGCTTGTATGTTTTCACATGTTCTTCTCACCAAGTAGAATGTTATCTTTATTCTTTTGAAAAGTTCCTATTCATCATTTAGGACCTAGTACAAATGTATGTTTTGTGAATTCTCTACAACTCTAATTTTTCATTTAATATATTATATAGTTTGCTTGTTTTATAAATCATTTCTCAATCCGAGAATATCTTTTCCATATTTGACTCCTTCCAGATTCTTATCACAGTGCCTGACACATGGTAAATACTCGAGCATTTTCTAGAGAAAGGAAAAGACTAGAGGGAGATTGGCAAGAAGACACAAAATAAACAAAGAGATTAACACAAAAGACCTTTTCAAGTCAAGGTTAATCACTTAAACTTTCAGTGAATAGTGATAAAAAGGCTTATATCAAATTAATACAAGCTTCAATGCAGAAACAGTAATAAGTTAGACACAATATTCTAATTTCCTGCTTCACAAATCACTAACCTCCAAAGCTTTTTTTTTCCCTTGTATTCTTTAAGTTTATTTCATCAAGTATATTTCATGGAACTAGAAAAATCTCTTGAAGGAGGACTTCAAGAAACTTTGCATTTAGCAAACTTTAAGGTGTTTATATATAAAATTACTGATATAATTTTATCAATATTTATAATTATAAATAACATCAGAAGTCCAAAACTTATAAGCTATGTGCCCATTTATGGAAAGTGCAAGCTATTAATTTATTGACTCTAAGTATCTTCTTGAGCTTTTCTACACTGTCACAAACATGGAAGGATATATATCTCCTAGCTATGTTTAATTGCTAAACTGCAAAACTACTATACTTACATACTATTAAAATAATATTACTATTTTTACTATTATTATAGGTATTATGTTAAAGGAACATTATATATCTTCAATTCTAAGATATTTAGGGGAAATAAACACCTGTCCTAGAGTGCTTGGGAATCCACTTTCCTGAAAGAAACTAGGTCAGCATTTTCTCAATCTTCTCCTTCAATGATTTTTGTGTAATAAAAATTACTTTTAAAATCAATAATGTTAACTTATAGACATTTGCACACAATCAATAATCTGTAGAAGTACTAGTACTAAGGGATAAAAAAATTAACAAAACACACTTTTAAAATATTTTCTTATTTTTTTATTTCTTGGCAAAAAGTATAAAGATTTCATTTAAATCTTTTTCACATATTTACATGAAATGTTTAAAATAAATTTTAAACAAATTCACTAAATTCAAATAACTATTAACAAATCGAAATTTTAAGAACTTCCAGCAACAGATTTTACAAATTCTTTCAGTGAAATACTTTAAGATTAGATAATGTACTCATACTCAAAAATATCAAACAGTACATTCTAAAGCCAGAACTTTAAGCAATCTTCTCCAGTATGAGAATGCAAGCTAGTCACACTTCTACATATACACATAAATGATTAATTAGGTAAAATACTCAATGTGACACACTTAACATACAAATAATATTTTTATTTCTATATTATTAAGATACCAGGTACCTAAGGACATAAATTTTGAATATAAAATTCTATCAACCATTTCAATTATTATAATCCATGAAAAACGGCTACTGCCAATGAGTTTATTAGCTGGCCATAATATACAAAAGCTCAGGAAATTTACTACCCCTGTGCACACCTTAAAACATTCAGAGAAGTTAAACTATGTCTAAGTCATAGTAACCCAAGAGGAAGAATGCCATGGGATAAGTAGACCGAGAGCATGCATTACAACAAAAACTATTCAGATCCTGCTTCTGAGCATATATATAGACTTCCTTCATCCTCTAATTTCTGTCTTAAAAGTTCGTATGGTGCATGCCTTCTGGAACTTCTACTCTGAGATGTGGAATCTTATCTAGATAAATCCTCAGTCTATTCTCGCAATGCATCCTTGGCCTCTTGACTTCACTAACATTTAGCTGTTCCCTAAGAATATCAATCCATGCCAAATGGTGTTTTCTTTATTTTATCCTCAGTGTAAGAGGTAAATACTCTCACTCCCACAATCAAAGTATTTCTGTCACCTTTTCCTCTAATTTAAAGAAACTTGATAGTCCATTTTTCCCACTTCCCAAAGTTAGAAACATGATAGTGTTGATAGCTAACTGGCTTGGATTATAGATATAGTAACACCCTATTAGATGGCTGAAGATCAAGATAGAAGGAATTGGGATCTTTAGTAGCCCATTTAGCTGACAATCCTGAGTTGCTATATGAGACACTTTGATATTCTTTGAGGCTGTATTTGCAGGTCTTTTTGTTATAATAAATCTATAATATAAATGTAGTTTTCCAAACTTGGAATAATGTCGGTGCTTATCATAGCATAAAGGGCCTAACATGATTCTATCCATCTCCCTCTCATTAACTGTGTTCCAACCCAAATGAAATCCTGCCTCAGAAGCACTTCCTCACATTTTCATATAGCTAGATCTTATTATAAAGTTAAAGGCTTTTAACTGTAATGAAAATGGGTCAGATTTCCCTAGTAAAATTCAAACAAAAAGTAAGACTCTCACAATGGATGAAAAATCTATAAAAAATTAAAAATTTAAAAAGTAAATACATAACCAAAAAATTAAGGGCATGAATAAAATTAAAGGAAAAAATGCAGGAATTTTTATAGTAAGTTCTCTTCCTTCCTTGCTTGCTTTTTCTAAATGTACCAAACAATATATATCAAGCCACAGAAGAATGAGTGGCAAAGGATATTTTTTGACATCTTCAATAGGTGATAAAACTGTGGTTAAACTGTATCAAATAATTTAATAATAGTGCTTTCACATTAAAGAAACATTATTTCCTATAATTTGAGCTTTTGTACACGTAACTTACATGGAAGAATTCACAAATCAACTTATACAACAAACTTATTCCCAAAGTCAGTACACCTATGCACAGTATACCTATGAAACAAAACAGTAGAACCCTAATAGGGATACTAAAGGATGCCTAAGATCCCTTTTCAAACACTACCCTTTCACTCTCAGTAAAAGTATCCACTATCATGAAGTCTAACTCACAATTTTGTCTGTTTTGAATGATCACATATTATACGCCCTGTTGTATCTGATTTACTTTAGTTAATAGTATGTACAATTTATTTTTGTCATTACTTGGGACTACAATTTGTGTTATTTAGTATGAAATTGAATTTGACAGTTTATTTATATATTTTACCACTAAAGGAAAAGTTTGCTTCCAGATTTTTTTTTTTTTTCAGTACCAGGGATTGAACTCAGGACCATGCACTTGCCAGGCAAGCACTTACTCTACTGAGCTATCTCCCCGGGCCTGCTTCCAGATTTTTCATAATAAATCTAACACTAATTTGAACATACTTGTATTTATTTTAGAGGATATCACCAGTAATTCCTACTGAAGTTGCTGGACATATGCATACACATATACACAGCTTTCCTATATCCTAGCAGCTTATAAGTAATTTTCCCAATTTAATTTCCACCAAATACAAAACTTTCATTTTTGCTCATATTTTATTGACTCTTCACATTGTCTATCTTTTCAATTTCAGCCATTCTGGTGAGTACTGTAATGTTATCTCATTTCTCTAATAATAAAGTTTTTAACATATTTATTAGCCATTGGAGTGAAAAGCCCATTGAATTCTCTCATTTTGTTTGGTCTCTTAAACACTGATTTATATCAGTTTACATAATATAGGTAAAGCCATTTATCAAGTACATGGATTACAAATACTATCCTATATGGTGGTATGCTTTTATCTTAGCTCCTTTATACCACTAATTTTTGTTGTATTTAAGAAATACTTTCCTATGTCAAGCTAATGAAGATAATCTCTTATGCCATAGAAACTTTATTATTTTACTTTTCACATTTGCATGTGCAACCAAAGTTGCATGATGAGAAACAGAATCAGAGTTAATCAGTATTCAGTGGTATTTACTGAAAATATTATTTTTAACTGATAAAAATAAACCATCAGTTTTTTAACCTGGTGAAACAAAGATGCAAATAACAAACTTTCAAG
>NDGM011199921.1:0-15062 GCA_002564305.1 Octomys mimax | reverse complement strand
CTTGGAGATCTAACAGATATACCAAATTCTATATTTTGTAAATTCTCTATATTAGAAAACAGCTGTGCACAGCGGGGCGTGAGTGCATTTGTACTGTACGTCTGTCTGTGTGCACTGGTATTCATGTGTGTGTGTGTTTATGCTGCGCACCTGCGCTCCTGCAGCCTCTGTGTCCCTCATTTCAGACTTGGCAGAGTTTGGTTTTCCCAGGTACAACCACAGCAGGGGTTTTGTGTCGCTGGGGGCACCACACATTCAGATGAATGAGGAGGACAACATGGAGATACATGGCCCCATCTCAACACACACACCACTTCCCCTGGGTGAAACGCAAATGGAGTAAGAGGAAGACAGAAAGTTTCTTTTCCACCACAACACAGCAGGGCTGTGTTTTGTCTGCTTTTTGTTTTAGTGGGAAGGGGACAAAATTACTGAGGAAAGCAAACCCATCTTGACCTATAAGGAGGCAGTGGGAACAGGATGTGCCACCACAGAGATGCATTTCTGCAGCATCCATAGGGCCTGCACCCAGATCCCTTCTCTGTTTCTCAGGACAGAATCTCTCTCCTCCCTCATGAGTCCAGAGGAGGGAAGCAGCAGCCCCACACTGGCTGCTAAAGCGAGACACTGATGCCCCACTGTATAACCCTGTCCTTGGAGCTCTGCTCTAAGAAGCAAAACTGTGGACCTCAAACTGCCAAGCCTGAGTCTGTCCCATGCTTCTGCTGCTCCACCTTTGCCTCTCGCCTCTGCCAAAGGGGCCAGCTTCCCCACCATGTTCTCGTGTCCCTGCCTCCATCCAGCTGCCAGTGGTGGTGGTGATGGTGGTGGTGGTGGGCATTTGTTTCGCTTCCAACCTGAGTAGAGTGTGCGTGCTGCATTCATCTTGTGCCCTCGCTGGTCACAGCCTCGTGGGCCTCCCCACCCCAGCAGTGACTGGTGAGAGCGTGCAGTGCTAGCTCTGCGTTCCCTCTAAGGGTGTGCACTCTTTTTATTCCTGCTCTTGCAAAAATGGATACAATTATGATTTCCCATGGAAATTGAAAAGTCTATTTAAATAATTTAACTATTAAACACTTTCACTGGTCATGTGTTCTTGCCTGATTTTTGGGTTGGGTTGGGGTGCAGGGACAGGTATTTTAAAACAAGTGAGCCAAGCATGTTTATATTTCAAGGAAAAGGAGAAAGCAGACCCAGAGAGGGCCCGAGGAGATAGGAAGAAATGAACCACTGGCCAGGATTGGCTGTCTAGACCTGCACAGCTGATTGGGGTGTGCTTGCTAGGGTACCACACTGGAGCAGGCATCCTGTGCACATTATCTCATGGACACCTTGACCAGCTTTCTCACTGAGGAGACTGAGGAACACAAGGTCTACTTGCCTAAGGCTGTATAACTGGTACACAAAGGGGTGTTGAAGCAGGCTCCGCCTGCTGTTCAGGCACATTAAGGGACACTAACCAGTAGTTACTACATCAAATTCAGGGATATGTGGTACTTGGGCTCAGATAATCCAGAAAAGCACGGACTAATTAAATTCACACATGCACATAAAGAACCAGTGAAAGAGACTTCACTGCAGCAGGGCCATGGGGGAGGCAGCAGTGTGGCTTTGAGATGGCATGACCTCCAGGACTGAAGAGACAAACCTTATTAGGGCATCAGAGGCAAGTGGGGACAGGTGTGTTACAGAGGCAGTTTATCTCAGATTCCCAGGCTTAGGGACATTGATTAGAAAAAGACCAAAAAAGTTCAAACTTTGGGGCTCACTGGTACCCTTTTCTCCTGAGAGTGACAGCAGGCAGGCTCATGGGGGCCCCAAAATGACCTGTGTGTGATGGTGCATGTGCAACCCCAGAGGAAGGCGATGCAAACCTTCACCAGGAAGCCTCACCTGTGCCTGTCCCCACTGGGATGATCTCATTGAACACATTTGTTTATTCTTTAATAGTTCATTTTTCCCCCAAAGCAAAATCCTAAATCTCAGGAAAAAAACCAGCATAGATATGAACACCACACCCTGCTGAGAGCAGGCGGCAGATATTAGACACTGGGGTGATCAGACTGCAGTGCAAAGTTGGCAACAAATGAGTGTGCAGGCACAGCGCAGCTTGGCGCACCAGAGAACACAAAGCCAAGTATGCACCAGGGAGCCATGCTACTTTTAAGGTTTTCATGGTAACAAATGCATATGTCTACTTCCAAAAGCAAACATCACCTGAGTGCAGAGCTCACTGGTGCCCTAGCTGTGGTTCTCATGTGAAAAAACAAGACATCTGCCATGGTGCTGCTCTGATTGCAGCAGCATCCCCTTCTACTACTATTGATACGGAGAAGAGGCAAGCCCCCTGCTCCCACCAAACTCAGCAGTACCTGTAGGTGGGTGCGCTGGATAGGAGCAATCAAAGCAGCCTTGAAGGGGATGGCAGGCACACAACAGTGCCTACACCCTCAACTACAATGGCAGGGACCAATGTAACTTGCAGGCCCACAGCTTTGGAATTCATCTACACCCAAACACCGCCATGAGAACAAATAATACGTAGCTCACTTTCAAAACAAAGGGACTCAGCAGGGGCTGGGCCATGGTGCCCACCTACAGTGACTCTGCATGATGCCCTACCACCTAAGGCAAGTATTAGTAGTCAGAAGAGCCAGGGTTATTTATCTGTGGGATTTCTTGCCATTGCCCTCTCCAGATGAACTTCACAGAGTAGAACACATTTCTCACCCTGGCCTCCCCAGGCCTGGAAGTAGCTCAAGAGGCTCCATGTGTCTCAAGGCTGCTTTGATTGCTCCTATCCAGTGCACCCACCTACAGTACTGCTGAGTTTGGTGGGCGCAGGGGGCTTGGCTCTCCTCCACATCAATAGTAGTAAAAGGGGATCCAGGTGCACAAAGCAAGCAGAGGGGCCAGGGACAAGAGAGAGGTCAAAGGATGACCAAGAAGAGAGGCTTTCTGAAGGCTTGCCCCAGCACCACACCTCGGTAGCCCATGTTGTGGCGAGCAGGGCACAGCCCCAACACATACCCAGAGAGTGAGCAGGCCACTCCAGGCCTGGGATGTAAAGATTTCTCTCTGGAATTCATTAGGGGATTCTATCACTAGGTTTTTTTTTTCCACTGGCCACGTTCTAATTTTGACCTGGCTGGAATCCAGTTTATCAGCATCTCTAGTTAGCCTCACGTAAGAGCGGTTCCAGCTTTATGAAATTTGCTTCCCTACTGCACTCAGTGAGCTGCAGTGGCACTCCCTCGACTCACACAGGTCTTGAGGAACATGTCTTGCTTCAGATTAAGCTTTTCATCATCAGATCCCATTTGTGCTTTTTACGGGTGCCTTCCAGCTCTCCCCTCTCCAACACCTCATGACACTGTGGGTTGCAGACAACTGGCTGCCACTCCCACCCTGACTTTCCCATCAATGCATCTCAAGGGCCTCTACCAAATAGCGGCACTGGACATCTGCCACCCAAGAGGGGCTGGTGGGTCAAACTAGAATATATTCAGGGTCACACTGGCCACACAAGGTGAGGTTCCTGGAGGCCTTCTGTCACTGACTTGTGCTCTGGGGTCTTGGGTCTGCGGGGAACTAGAAGGAACCACCTCAGAAGCAATGCCATGTGATGGCACACAACATTCTGTACACAAAGCACTGAGCACACAGCAGGCATCTGGCAAGTGGCAATCCCTCAGCTCCCCTCTCCTTTTGGACATGCCTGAGAGCCCTGCCCAGAAGCCTGTGTACAAGAGTCTGCCAGGGAAGGTCACTTGATAGATATTTCAACAGGACCTCAAGAGCTGGCTTTTGAGGAGTGCCTTGCAATCACCACATTTCAGGGGATCTGCAATTTAAGACTTTCACCACCTTTAAAGTAATAGTGAAAGCAATGAGAAAGACCACAGGCAGTGACAATCACTTTCTTTGCACTTGTGGTACGAGGCTCTGCTCCACGTGCTTTATATTTATCAACTCACTTGATTGCCAGAACTACCCCACTTTACGTGGGAGTCACAAGGGTAGAAGAGAGAGCAGGCAGTCTGGATCCAAACTCTTATTCATCATTATATGCTGGAAAAAGTTGCCTGCTACTTCTGATTAATGTCAGACATAGGAAATACTTGCAGCAGAATTCCTATGAAATTACTTCAAGCCAAAGAGCCAACAGATTTTAGCATTCTACTAAGAAAAGATTTGTAACACATGACTCACCAATGATGTTTAACCCATGAAGTTAGTTTTGCTTCTAATACTAAAGTGTATAGCTCCTTGCCCTAACATCTAAGCACCTAGAAGGCCCCCACACCTCTTGTAGCCATCTGCCCTGTCATGGTTATAAATTGGTTAAAAATGTAGGAATTTTTACAAATTACTTTATTTGCCTAGAACAGTTACTAGATCAGGAACTAGAAATGACCTGATTTCTTTTATTACAAAAGATGTTACATATGCATTTTCATACTATGTATGCATAGTTTAACATGACATGGGGTAAAAGTATGAGTTCTGAGGAAGATAGACCTGGGTTGAAATCTTGCCACAGGGGCCGGGGAGATGGCTCAGTAGAATAAGCGCTTACCTGGCAAGCACAAGGGTCTGAGTTCAATCCTCAGTTCCAGAAAAAAACAAAACAAAACAAAAAACCTGGCAAGTGCAAGGGTCTGAGTACAATCCCCAGTTCCAAAAAAAAAAAAAAAAGAAATCTTGCACTACACAGATTGCAGCACTGTGACCACACGCAAGCTGCTCCACCTGTGTCCCCTGTGCCTGCCATGAAGAACACATTCCCATTTTTCCATTTGCTCTCACACTGCTGCTGTGACCATGGTAAGAGCTCTGCTGTCGTCAGCTGCACGCATGCACAATTCTCTGAGGTTCACTGTGGCACTGATAGGTTACCAAATTTGATTTAAAACAAGCCTGGATCTCAGGTTCAGACTCCACACTCACCAAGAGCTGTGTCTTTGTTTCCTTAAGTGGAAATGCAATAGTGCTCCTCACTCTGCAGGGCCAGAAAGACGATGTAGGCTCACCCCCCAGCAGAGCACTCAGGGACACTCCTGCTAGCACTCCTAGGCACTAGAGGAGCACTAAGTGCACGGCAAAATACTGTCTGTCTGCCTTTAGGCTAGGCCCCTTCCACTCACACTCAAAGTGCAGCACTGGTACAAAGCAGGCCAGTGACCAAAGCAGAGCTGGCCCAGGATCACATAGGAAGTGTACTGTGTGTGTCCTGTTTTTTACTGTCCGAAGGAGTCCCATGTGTTCTGTGAGCCTGCTGGGTGACGCTTGCATTGCTGTGCTGTGGGAAGGAGAAAAGGGCAATGTGAATTGTGGGTGAGGTTGGGCTGGAAATACTGTTAGTTGCCAAGGAAACACGGGAGGATTCTTGACGCGAGGGTACTGATTTCAGGAACTCTTGCCAACTGTGCTGACGTGATCGATTACACAGCAGCCAGCCCATGCACAGGGCAGTGTGCCCACGTGTCCACACCTCTCACAGGCAGGAAGATGCACATCATAGAGCTTCCGATCGTGCAGTGTTTCCATGTTCAGTGTGATTTCAGCTGCTAAATAGAGTGACCTAGAAGCCTGGCCACCAAGGAGATCCTGTAAGAGGGGCAGCTGCAGCTACAGCTTCTGAGACAATGAAGGGTTAATTTGAAGACTGCAATCTGCCAGGACCTCTCAGCAGCCCACACACCCATGCGGCTGATTCAGGGCTGATTCAAGGCCTCTAAGCTGGGGACAACGACACAGACACACATATGACTCTCTGCTGGCTTGTCCCTTACCCACAAATACCATAACCATTTGAATTGCAAGGATTACAATTTTAGCCAGTGTATGAAAGCCAACTTAAACAGAAGATCAGACATCTTTAGGTAGAAAGTCTCCATTTCCATTGAGGTAATAATGTAGAAATAAACTAAGAAGCCCTCACTACAGATGAAGAATGCAGCTCTAAAGAGTGACCTGCAATCTGTGGTAAAGCTAAGTGCCCATGTGGTCTAAGTGGCAGATGGTTTTGAAATAACTGATTTGTCCTTTTACCACACATTCCACAGTACCTCTATTTCTTAAAGTAAACCAAAGGACTGTTAAAACAGAAGCAACTAGAATGGCACACACGAGTGCGCGCACACACACACTTTGTTGTGCCCCACTTAATAGCTCAAAAAGCATCCTTAGGTTCCTAGCCCTTTTGGAATAAAGGCCTGTTAACTACTGCTCTCCTTAGAAACAGATTCACCCACTCTGAGCCACAGCCGTGAAGTGTCGGTGGCAAAGCTCTAGTCTCGGTGTTCCATGATCAAGCAGCAGTCTATCAGGACACTAGACAGGGCTGGACTAGAAACACAGCCATGCACTTTCCCAGGCTGGACTCTGGTGGGAGAAGGTCCACCTTCACAGCAAAGGCGGATGTGTTAATGTAGGAAAAGTTCATTCACTTTACATGAATTATAAAATCACAAAATTTTGTAAAGTTTCTCCTTGAGTCTCTGCCTCAAATGGAGGCAAATCCCCTCAAAAACCTTAGGGAAGAAGGTGTTTTGTTTTGTTTTTGGTCTTTTTAAGACAAAAACAAAACAAAACTGCTATGCAGTTCAGGCTGGCCTTGAGCTTACTTTGTAGCCCACACTGATCTCCAAACTGCAACAATCCTCCTGCTTCAGCCTCCCGAGTACTGAGAGTACAAGTGTGCACCACCACACCCAGCTTAAGACAGAAATTCTTATTGGAACAAAATTTTCTATTAAACACACACCCTGAAGTGGAAGCATTTGAAAAGTGGTACAAGTTGAGGATTCAAGGCCCACTCATGATATGAAAATGTGTGTCAAGTAATCAAAAATTCTGTTCATTTAGCACTTTGTAGGACCTTCAAGTAAGAATCTTTTTATCATAATGTATCAGGGTACAGCACCCCACCTTGTCACTAACAGAGCAATGCATACCTAGCTAACGTCTATGAAGTTCCAGAGTTACATTAGTGATCATGCTTTAGCCCTTCATTTGCACTAATTTTGTTTCTCCTTTTCTGGTACTTTATTAATATAGTTTTGATGCCATCCCTTAGTATGCTATGTTCCAATTGCTTTGGGAAAAAGTTTAGATACATTTCAGATACAGACCAAAAAAGCTGACATAAAAGACATAAAAGAGGGTATTTTTCCTCTCATAGCACAATCAAAAAGCAGCATTTTGAGCTTGGGAACATAGCTCAGCAGCTAAGCTCCTTTCTGGCAAGTCCAAGGTCCTGAGTTTGATCACCAGTACCAAAAAAAAAAAAAAAAAAGTATTTCATGGTTGCCTAAATTAAGATAAAATATACCAATTTTATTAAAATACATATTTACCTTACCTAAGCATCCAGTGCTTAGAGCAAAATATACCTATACCTTAATAGGTATAATATACCTATGAAGATAAAATATTTATATACTTAAGATAAAAAACATCTGTGTCCAGCAGGCCTGGACTCACTGATTTCAGAAACCCTAATTACTTGATTTGATCAAGAATCAGCATATTCTCTAAATATAATCTTGGTCACTTTCATTCATCTCACATCAGTAAAAAAGGCTCTGTACTAGAGTTGTGTGTGCTTAGCTAGGAGGCATAAGTCAGTAAGATCTGATCACCTTGGTTTCCTTCCACTTAATATAAGGGAAGATACTATTTGCTTGCCTCACAGTACAAAATTCATTCTAATGTGATAAACATGGTTTGCTGTTAAGAAGATAAAATTTAATACAAATCTAAGATACTGGCATCATGGTGAGTTAAACAAGATTATCAATTCAACTGGCTTTAGAGATGCCCAGGGGATTGGTAAAACACTTCTGGGTGAGTCTGGATGGTCATGGTGACATGATCTCAGGATACTGTATGTGGTCCTTGACCCCTTCCTCTCTGCCATTGTTCCCAGCTCTGTGGGCTAGCTGCCATGAAAGCTGTGCTCCACCATGTTCTTCTGCCATGATGTTTCTGCTTTAGAATCAATTAACTATGGACTGAACTCTCATAAGCCATGAGCCAAATTAAATTTCTCCTCCATTAAGTTCTGCACATCAGGTATTGTGTCCCAATAAAGGGAGAGCTAATATAATATACTTTAGATGCCAAAGCAATTCTCAAGAGCTTAAACTTCTTTAAACCTATGCCAAAAATCTCTTTCCAAACTCATAATTTCTTGGCATTATGATACAGATAGGAATCTATATAATCACTCAGGGATATAGGCGCCAAGTAATGGAAGAAAGCATTTGTATACATAAAACATTATTTATATTTGTTTCATTTTTTTACATTAAGATGTAAACATCCTTTTATCCAAAATAGCTGGTAAAGTAAAACAAAAATGAAAAACAAGCTTTTAAAAAAATAGCTGGTGGGTTTTCAAGTGTCCTTGTTGCTGAAGGAATCCAAATACCAAACACTGTAGTTCAATAATTCATTCCGTCATCAGGAGGTAGCTCCTGAACTAAACTGGTAACACTGATAACTTCCTGGTTAATTGATAATTTACAAGAAAACTTTGTTTTAGCCAGTATTTTAAAATTCCTTTACTTTTCGGGCTCAGTAGTTATACAATTCCAAACACTGATATAAGATTATATGATACTTTGGATACCTCTTTCAGAATATACATGCTTTCTGTATAGCCTTGTTTGAATAGAGGCAGCAAACTAGCATGAACTGGAAATGTTTTAAATAAAATGAATCCTTGATATAAGCTCTGTGTCTTCTTTATACTTCATTCTTCAAAAAAGGAGGGGGGCAGCCAAGGTTCTAATTAAGATCTTAAACATAGCCTAGTTGTATCCACATATATTAATTCAGGCCAACAAGGCAGCTGGACGACTGTGCCCTCCAGCTATTTCTTCTAACAAATTTGCCCACCAACATGAATTATATATAATAGTTCCTGCTGTTTTTCAATATCATATGAGTTCTATTTTTGGAATCTTTTTTTTTTTCAAAACAATGGAAAATCACTGAAGATAACTTCCAAAAGCAGGAGAGTTGCAGATTTTGCTAATAGGATCAAACTCTGGATCCTATATTATTAATTTGTAATGCCTGCATATCTTTCTAATGTTTTCAGAAATTAAGTTTTCTCAAATAGGTGCTTACTTCCCTAAACCTGAAAGATAACCAGAATTGCTAGCAAAGTTACCTTCTGATATCTAGTATATATGGTCCAGTATTTCCACAGTCAAGTCCATACCATGGCTGACATACAAGATGGTTTTAGGTGCCTCATGACACAGAATTAAGCAGTGCTGAATAAAAGTGAAAATGTCATTCTCTTTAGAATGATCTATCATCCTCTAATTATTCCACAATGTCTTTTTTTTTTTTTTTTAACATTTGTGTGTGGGGGGGGGCAGCTCAGCCCACCAGGGGGCGGGGCGGGCTGGCATATGGTGCTGGGGGATCGAACCNCGGTCCCTGTGCTTTGCCAAGCTTGTTTCAAGTAGATGCTTTAGACCACTGAGCCATCTCGCCAGCCCTCCACAATGTCTTATTTTGGAGCAGGCAAGCTCTTTAACTGCCACAAAGTACAGGCTTCTTCGTTAGAGCCATGGCAGGCATTAGTATCTAGCTAAAACTTTGTAATAATTTTTGTATAAATTTTATTTATTTTGTGGTCACTTTTTATTTATGGTAAACTGCCACTGGTTTTCTTCTTAGGGCATGATTTGTTTCTTTTAAAAATACTCTGAAATTTAAAAAGATAAATATTAAAAATACATTAAATAGAGTAATAGTAATCAATCAACATTTGGGAAACAATGATTATAGTCTAATGAGTCATATTTGAAAACAGTGATTTCAAAAGAAACAAAAAAACATGGCTTAGAAAGAAAATAAACATTACTGTGCTTTCAATACTTGTGATGGTCCAGAGATAAACTCACCATAGCTTTCTCCTATACCAGGTAATTTCCAGAGTTAGGACTTAGGCAAAAACAGAAAAGCAAAAGAATCAGTTCTATACCACCCTGAACTCATAAAATCTTACTACTATAAATATACAAATAATCTGGTACTTAGCACAGTCATTTGTTGTAAGACATGGACTTTTCAATTGCTGCAGCATCTTTTTTATTTGGTCTATGGTGATGCCTCACAAAGGCAAACTCGGAGTGCAGTGCCTGCTTGGTCCTCAGCAATTCCACGCCTTTGTTACAACTGAGCTCATGCGAGGACTCAGGACAGCCAGCCAGGTCTTCAGGTGGAGTCTGACTTCTTCCACTCTTACAGCTTGAAGAGACAAAGCTCCTCTTCTTCCTCTCTATGAGCTCACTGCCAAAATTCTTCAGAGAAGTGTTTCCCTATGAGATCTTGCATGCTCACAGGCATGCCATGTTGATTTAAAAACAGGAAGATTGGAGAAAAAGAATGCAGAGCTTCTTATTTGTGGTGACTGGTTTCTTCATCACAGTGGCAGTTAAGGTATGTCCCTTCTTTTTCCCCCGAAGCCAAGGCAACATGTCTGAAGGAGGGTGTCAGACATCATAATCGGGAGCTTTGCCTTGGGCTTGCCTCAGCCAGATCTGCAGTGTGACAAATGCTCCCACAGTCACATGAAAGAAAAGCTGCCAGAGGTTGCGCAGTTCATACAGATACATGTTGCATAAGCAGATTAAGCCAAAAGTCAAAAAAGATTTGACATTCCGCCAGCCGGTATAGTAGACAAGTAAATAACACTGTTCAAAACACAAAAATGAAAGATGATTAGGGCTATGAGAAACAGATGTTCCTAATATAAAATTGTAGCAGATCTCAGAATAAAATACGAGACCAGAATAAGTGTATTTTTCATTGAAGGATAAGATAATGTAACATCTGAGATATTCAACTATGAAAGTTCTACAGCTTGAAAGGGAAATAGATTTTTCCTTTTATGTCTTTCATTTTTCAAAGGAGAAGCATTTCATAGCACATTTTAAATGGAAGTACAATTGGACAATTTCCTTGCAAACAGGCTGGGCAAATTCTCCAAGGAAACAGGTAACCAAGATGTGCTGCCAGGGACATAGAGGGTTGTTCTAGTCTCATCCTCCAAATACCAAAAGCTTGCAGAAGTGATTCAGTAAAATGGACTCCAATATAACCTGAATGTATTAACTGGGACTCCAGTGAGTGGAAGAATCATGCAAGGTATAGGATCTGAGGGAATATTTGAGCAGGGGATTCTTCAACTGCATATTTATTGAGGTCCTGCTCCAAATCAAACACTGTTCTTCAGTTAGAAGTGAAATAAATGAAGCTGTTGCTCACACAGAGCTTACATCTTACTGGGGGAAGATTATAAACATTTTAATAAGACTTATGTTTTGAAAAAGGTAGAAAAGGGGTCAGAGGATGACAATGAGCAGTAATTTAGGTGAAATAGTACCAAAAGTACCCCCATCCACTCTAGTATTCCCCCTTTCCTGCTTTATTTTTCTACATAATATATTATAAACATGCTTGAAAAACATGCTTACTTTGTTTGCCATCTGTTATTATTTAAATCTAAAATGCTCCCAAAAGTCGTGTAGTCAGAGGTGGGGCCTGGCTAAATGGGGCACTGGGATTATGACTTGGAAATGTATATTCTCTCCCTCCCTCCACCCTTCTCTTTCTCTCCCTCCCCCCTCCTCTTCCTTTGGGCCCTCTCTCTTCTTTTGGGTGTCACAAGGAGCACAGTTTTTCTCTGTAACATCGTTTTCAGCATGTTGTTTCTGCCTTGAAGGCAGCTGACCAAGGAACTAAACCTACTGGAAACTGTGAACCAAATAAACTTCTGCTCCTTTAAATTGTTGAGTGATAAGCATTTTATCTCAGCAATAGAGAGGTGAACAATACATCATCTACAGGCTCCTCCTAAAATCTTGTGCCTCTTCAGTAAATTTTGTGAGGGACTGCAGTTAGGGGGGTTAGGTTTAGGTTTACTGGATGTTTTGTACAATCATTTATCTTCAGTGTACAGAACAGCGCCTGGTATACAGTAAGAGGTCCAAAATTCACAACCCAGCAAATGCAGGAATCATATATTATCAGAGTCTTAAGAAACAAGCGCAGGTCTTATGAATACATCCGGTCTTCAGAATGGAAAAGACATAAGGTTTTTGTTCTATCAAACATGCTTAATTCTTATGTAAGTTAGAACTCTGCTTACTTAAAAAGAATATTTTGCTAACCAAGCAAAAGGAAAAGAAAGCAAATACTTTATCTAAATGATATACACTGTGGAATAGAATGTTTTAAAAAAGGTAAAGTAATTCTTCTTTGAAGTAATTTTATTTATCTATCTTTTGTATTTAATACATGGTCTACAGAGTCTCATTGTGTAGATCAGTCTCGTAGTGATTTTCCTGTTTTTAGGCTCCCAAGCACAGGGATTACAGGCACATGCCACCACATCCAGTCTCAATTGCAGTCTCAGTGTGCCTGGGGGTGGGGGGCCAGAATGGCATGCCTGGGATTGAACCACAGCCACTGCACTCTGCCTAAGCAGGTGCTTTAGTCCACTTAAGCTATCTGGCCAGCCCTTGAAATAATTTTAAAATTAGGGAAAAGTCCAGAAATAGTAAAGAGTTCCAGTACCACCTGCATTCTGTTTCCCTTCTTATACAACCACAGAATAAACATCAAACCAGGAAATTAGCACTGACTCAATACTACTAATTGTTAGGCTACATTCAAATGTTGCCTGTTGTACCCCTACGGTCCAAGACTCTGGATTGCATTGAATCATAATGCCTCCTCCAATATTCAATAGCTCCTCAGTCTTTGTCTTTCATGACTATGACAGTTTTGAAGAATATTAATGAGTTATGTAGTAAAATGTTCCTTAATTTCAGTGTATCTAGTGTCTTAATATTAAACTAAGGATATATAATTGTGGCAAGAATACCACAGAGGTGATATTTAGTCAATAGGTGATAGTCAGTGTCAATATTGATCACTTGATAAGGTGTCTGCCAGGCTTCCCCAGTCTGAAGTCACTCTTATTCCCTGGATAATTAGTGAGCATCTCTTGGGGAAATATTTTGAGATTATGTAAATATCCCATCATGTTCTACTATTTCCATATCCATTGATGATTTTTTGCTGCAAAAACTATTACTGCATTTGTCTAGTAGTCTATACATGTATCAGTTAGAATACTATAAAAACAAATTTTCTGGAATTAAAAACTAGTAATTAATTGATGGTATTTAAGACCCTTAACAAAGTAATGGTTTTAAGAACTCAAATGTTTTTTAAAAAATCTTTTATCACATCCAGGTCCTTGTACTTGCCAGGTAGGCACTTAAACCTCCAAGCTATCTCCCCAGCCCAAGGACTTTAGAAAGTAATATATTACTTATTAATTATACAGAAGAAAAAAATACTTTTGCAATGCAGAGATCTGGTAGGTACAACTTTAAATGATTAAACTTAATTATATTTCCTGATGTAATGAGAGATATATAACATACTACCTATAGATGGTACTATTTCCAAAACGTTTAACTTGAATATAATGATGAGAAAACCAGACCAACCCAGAGAGTGCACCATTCTATGAGATACTTGCTTAGAGTCTTAACAACAGTCCATGTTATTAATGCCAGGCATGGTGGAGTATACTTGTAATCCCAGTACTCAGAAGGCAGAGACAGGAAGATTGCCATGAGTTTAAGGCCAGCCTGAAGGACATAGAAAGACCTTTCTCAAAAAGCTAAAAAAGAAAAGTCCATGTTATACAAGATAAAAACAAAATAGGTAACAAAAGGCTAGAAGATTGGATTATAGATTAAAAGATATAAAACAATTAAAAACATGCACAATCTTGGATCAGGGAAGAAAGTGCAATATTTTTGGGTCTGGCATGGTATCATAGCTATGAGGAAGAATGTCTATGTTCTTAGAAAATGCATGCTTGTGTACTTAAAGGGGATATGAGTCTGTAACTTACTGTAAAAGCAACAAGCACAGACACTTCTGTTTTTGAGATAATAAAGTAGACATGAATAGATGCTTTGCCCTGCTCTTTCCATTAAGTACAACAAAAATGCTGGAGATTATAAAGAAAACAAAAATAAGACACAAATGGTGGAAAGCAGACAGACAAGCTAAGGACTCCAACAGGAAAAGACACAGAGCCAATTTCCTTGGGTTTCCTTTTTTGCCTTCTTTTTTTCACACTTTAAGCTGAAGAAGCTGCCATCTAGAAATGTCACCAGATAAAGAGAATGTCACTAACAAAGAGAAACAAACAACCCCCCCTCAAAAAAAAAAATCCCAAAGGGGGAAAAAAGAAATCATGCCCTTTCTAGCAAACACTAGGAAAAGGTACCTTAACAAGACAACCTGTTGCCCACCATACTTATACCCATATCTATGACTCTATGAAGAGTTCTGGTCCCCTGTAAGCTTTCAGAAGGCAAGCAAGACTTCATTCCCATAGGATGATAATGAGTTCTCCTCCCTTTCCCCCACACTGATATCAAGAGAGATCATATGGGACCCTAGACATTTACTTCCACTTGTCAGTAATGAGGCAAAGGCTCTCTCACCAGTAAGAAGACAGTGGATTTCTTGTCAGGAACCACAGAAAGCAGAAAAAGGTGGAATGTTTTCTCAAGTGCTGAAAGGAAAGAATTCTCAAGCCAGAATCTTACATCCAACTAAAATATCCTTTAGGAATGAAAGGGCAACAGAGACATGCTTAGAGGAGAGAAGACTAAGAGAGGTTGTCATCAGCAGATGTACCCTCAAAGAATATCCTCTAAACAAAAGGAAAACAATAAAAAGGAACTTTCAGATATTAGAGCAAAAAGAGAACATAGCAAGCAAAAATATACTTAAGTGCAATAGGTTTCCTTTTTCCTCGAGTTTTTTCTAAATTATGTTTCATAGTTGAAGCAAAAATGATTCTAATAGTACCTGCTGTGTTTTACAATATATGTAGAAGAAATATTTAAGATAATTATAAATAAGATTGGGCAAAAGGATGTCTAGGGAATCACTAGAACTGGTAAAATAATGACACAAGAAGACTGATAGAAGGTTTT
>NDGM011199917.1:0-24813 GCA_002564305.1 Octomys mimax | reverse complement strand
TACAGCTACTTTCTCTTAGTTCAATGAGAAGAAAGTTTTGAACTAATAGTGATTAGACAAGATAGTATGTCTGCATCTTGTACTATGAATGACTGCTACAAAGACAACAATATACAATGTATTAATTATTGTAACTGTCCTACTGACTTTTCTGAAACTGTCTCAATGCTATTTTTTTCTCAATAAAATTAATGTTAAAAAAAGAAAAACAAAACAGGTCTTGATCAAAGAGAAAATTGGTATTCTAGCACTAGGGGTATTCCTGAGTCAACTAGTCATTCAGATGAAGTTTGATTTATAAACTTACATGACATCTTTTTGTTAGTCACAATCACATTTGATTGGGCATTATAATAGGGATGTGAATAATTTAATGCTAAGTATTAATATTTGGTTGCATGCAAGAATTATTATATTATTATTTTATGTATTTAGTGTATAAGAAACGCAACTCAGACTCGCGGTGATCCTCCTGTTTTCAGGCTCCCCAGCATTGGAGTTACAGGTGTGCCCACCACACCTGGTCTCCATAGCCAGCTTAGTGCACCCAGGGCAGGGCCAGGAGGCGTACTGCATGCAAAAATTTTAAGATCTATGGCATGCATGTATATTTAGGCCTCTCCATTGAATGGCACTATGTTCTTTTTTGTTTTTAGCTGTAAAACATATCTCCATTTGTAATGTCCTTAACAAATGAACATGAACTGCTTGTACACAACAGTTTCGGGGGTCAATAACATAAGTGAAAATTAGATACCTTTTATTCAAAATAAACAGACAGATGACTATAAATATTAGTCACATGGCTACTGTATTTTACAATACCATACTTAAATTAACTCATTTGAAATCTAATTTATTTTTTTTTTTTAATTTTAAGGAAGGGTCTACAGGGTGTTCAGGGTCTCACTACTACATCTGACTCAGCGATCCCCCTGTTTATAGTCTCCCAAGAGCTGGGATTATAAGCACATATCACCACATCCAGTCTTAATGGCCATCTCAGCATGCCCCCAGGGGTGGGGCCCACATAGCAGGCCAGGGGATTGAACCCCTGAACCCTATGCCTGCTGCCAGGCGCTTTAATCCACTGAGCTCTTTGGCTGGCCCTCCCAGAAATCTAATTTGTTGTGTTGCATTGGAGAATTTTTATTGGATAAAATACTTTGAGACTAAAGATTCTTTCTATATTTATATGCAGTACATGAAATTCCAAGGACCAGCCAGATAGCTCAGCAGATTAAAGTGCCTGCTGTGGCAGAGCACAATGGTCAGGGTTTGATCCCCAGCATGCGTGCCGGCCCCACCTCCCGGTGAGTGCTGAGACAGCGATTGAACCTGGGCGTGGTGGCATGTTCTTGAGAGGCTGAAAACAGGAGAATCACTCCGAGTCCAATCTACTTAGTGAGACCCTGTACACTCTAAACTCTGTCCTAAATTTATTGAAAGAAAGAAAGAAAAAAAGAAAGAAAGAAAGAAAAAAGAAAGAAAGAAAAGAAAAGAATTGAATTTCTGGCTCAGCACCAGGAAACATTCAGCGTTTAAGATTATGTCATTATGATGAATAATGGTACATTCTTTAACATATCAATCCTTTTCCAAATGGAGCCATATTATTGTACTTCCCAAAATAATTAATTGAACACAACTGCCTCTAAAGCACTCTTCACAATGAAATCGTAATTCATAAGCATCTATCTGGCAGTAACTCTTAAAACTTTTTGTTATCATGATGTCATTTATCATCATTCCTCAATTTGTACATCTCATATTTATCATGGCATACATTTATTTTATTGATTCAGTTAACCAATATTTATTGATCCCTTATTATAAACCAGGATATATTACTGGGATTTACCATATTTTTAGGATACTTTATAGGGCACACTAAGTTCTTTACTTCCGGGAAATTACAAACTAGCCTTCTTTCTTTTATTATCAAAGTAAAGTCCATAAAGAAGAAGGGCTGGCCAAATAGCTCAGCGGATTAAAGCACCTGCTTAGGTAGAGGCAGAGGCCTGGAGTTCAATCCCCAGGCCTGCCATGCCAGCCCTGCCCCCAGGTCATACTGAGACTCGGTGTGGTGGTGCATGCCTGTAATCCCAGCACTTGGGAGGCTGTAAACAGGAGGATCACTACGAGTCCGATCTATGCAGTGAGACCTGTACATCCTGTCCAAAATACAAATAAATAAATAAAGTCCATTAATGCATTTAAGTAGGAGCCAAGGGCTGAAGAATCTTTGCAGTAGCCTTTGAGGCACACAGAAAGTTATCAAAGTTTAGAATTTTGAACTATATAATATCCAGGAATAAATGATGTACATTAATTTTGCTTATCTGTGCAATGTCATAAATTCTACAGAAGGCAGTAATGATTACCTAAATTGAGTAAACACTGAGTTTGCCCATGATTGCAATTTGTTTTGAAATACATTCTAAATTATTTTGACAGCGCATAAGTACCTAGTAAGTCAGCATGAGTGTGCATTAGACACCTCATGTCACAAAGGTGAAACTGAGTCACTTTTTGCTTAAAAGAATAAATGCCCAGTTACATTCTCTGAAGGAGCAAAGAGTGAGCACCATTGGGAAAAGACTCCACTTGGCTTTTACTTTTAGTTTTCCATTGTATAATATAAGGACTTCACCCTCATCTTAGAGAATGCAGGCAGTGAGAAGTCATAGAATGGCTGTGTGAGCTAATGATTAACTATAGTGAAGAGAAAGGAGAAGAGGAAGCAAAAACAATTCACATGTGTTATGTGCATGCACCAACTTTCCATGATAAATGTAGTATTATGTACTGCAAACCTGTAATAATAAATGTTTTTAATCATTCATTTATGTGATTATTTATATGTTTATTGGTACAGAGCCTCACTATGCAGCTGGGACTTGTGTTGATCCTCCCGTCTCAGCCTCCCCAGTGCTGGGATGACAGGCCTGGTATCTGTGGCAACTCAGCGCACCCTGGGTGTGAGGCTGGCGGGGCCTGTGGTGCCAGGGATTCAACTCAGGTCCTTGTGCTTGCCAGGCAGGCACTTAGACCACCCAGCTATCTCTCCAGCCCAATAATAAAAACTTTTTAACAGAATAATGAACTTCTTTTTTCACACACAAAGCGGAAAGAGGTAGTGTGTTGCCGTGTATATCAGGATCACCAAGGAATGTAACGACACTTTCTGAAATCTGTAAGTGTAGAGATTTATCCTCTACTGCTAAGAAGTCATGCTTCTTTTCACTTACTTTTCCCCCTGCTTTTGGTTTTCTTTTTTCTCTTTGCAGAGCGATTCAATGTTTATCTCATGCCTACACCAAATCTGGATATTTATGGTGAATGCACAATGCAGATCACTCATGAGAATATCTATCTCTGGGATATCCACAACGCCAAGGTCAAGCTGGTGATGTGGCCTCTCAGCTCCCTGAGGAGATACGGCCGAGACTCTACGTGGTTCACCTTTGAGTCCGGAAGGTAAGGTCTGATGTACAGACGGTCCTCCCGGGGTGTGGAACACACTCCAGAGAGGAAAATCTTATTCTAAGTGCTAGTGATGCCCTTCACCTTTATAAAGGTTACAAGTTAGTACCTACAGTTTTCTTCAGAATCTTATTGATAATATGAAAGAAAAATGTACTAGTTATGGGACAGATTAGTCACCTCATTCAAAATAAATTTTAGTTTCGTACACAAACATCAAATATTTTAGTAATATAGTGTATCTTAAAGTAGTATTTATAATAGTTGTTTTTGCTATATGCTCATACAAGAAGATTCCAGTGCAATTAAATATGTCTTTGCTTGCATTATTTTTGTGGTTAAATATATGTAAGCAATATTAAATAGTGTTTTTATAAAATTAAGTTTTACTTTTTAAGTTTGTAGTAAGTTATGCCAATCATTCATCCAGATGTTCATGTTAATGACATTAGTAATTAAGTATAATACCAATTTAGAATGAAGTAATATTGGCACATCCATAACTTATGAAATGTGTAACTGAGATTTTAAACCTAGAATGTCAAGGTAAATATGTTAGTTTCACCATCGGTTAGTTTCACCATATGGTTAGAATCTATAAATGTTTCAAATGAATGCTTGATTCACAACCATTATTCATAGGTGTAGATTTAAACATGAGCTACAACTGACAAAATCAATGTTTCTTTTTGTTATCACTCCTCTGTGATAGTATGGCACCCAAGATAAGACAGACTTTTGGATTCCATATAAGAAAAGTATGTTTAATGCATGTTTTTCCACATAGTGGATATGATTGTTACATCGTAAAAATGAATCCATACTCCTAGAAAGTGATTGTTAGTGAAGTTTCACTGCATTTGATATAGCAAATTTGAGTCCTAAATTTCTTTTTTAAAAAAAACTTGTTAAGGGGCCGGGGAGATGGCTCAGTAGGATAAGCGCTTCCCTGGCAAGCGCAACGGCCTAAGTTCAATCCCTGGTTCCACAAAAAAAAAAAAAAAAAAAAAAAACTTGTTAAATATTTTTCCAATGTTACAGTCTAATATTGTCCATTTAGGATACATCATGTATCTTTTAAAATTTTAAGGAAAAAAATCTGAGGTAAAATAATTTTACCAGTCTGTGTACTTTTACACCAAGGAAATATTAAATATATTAAATTCTCCACCCTCCTGATTCCTCTAAAGAGTTTTATGTCTTTTGTTTACTTAGTAACTAGAAGGTATTTCAAACCAATTATCTATTTTTGCCCACTTAAATACTGAAATTAATCATAACATTTTACAGGTAGCTGTTGAAAAATAAAAATTCTAATAGCAAAATTAATATTTTTAGATACGCACACTATTTAAAAATTTTATGCTTATGAAAAAGATATTTTTATAGAGTCATCCACTTAAAATCTATGATATATTGCATTTTTATTGGCCTTAAAAGATAGATAGATAGGTAGATAGATAGATAGATAGATATGATTATGCCCATTGGCTTATCCCCTTTGGTCTTTTGACAAAGGGTCTCACTATATAGTTTAGTCTGGACTTGAACTCATTATAAACTCATTATATAGCCCAACCTGGCCTTGAACTCAGGGTGATCCTCTTACCTCAGACTTAGGAGTGATGGGATTACAGGCTTGGGTCGCTACACCAGCTGATGCTTATTTACTTTTTCCCCTGCACTCTGTAGCACTACTTCCAGGTTCTCCTCCCCCTGTCTTTCTCCTGCATATGCCTAGCTTCCTTTTCCTGTGCAGAACAATTTAACTCTTGTCTGCTTTGCCATTAGAAGAAGCTTCTTACTCATTGTTTTAAATAACAAGCAGTTCATCTTTTCTCTTGGTGATTCAGAATTTTCAACCCATTTATACCCCTTTACAGTAGGCTTAGATAATTTCATTTTCTATTTTCTTTCTTCATTTTATTTTTATGTTTTTGATAGTTTCTTATCCCTTCAAAGTCTTTAAGGGGAGTGAACTGGCTAGTCACAAGATTTAAATTGCTCTTCTCCACCCAAGTTCCAGTCTACATGGTGCCCATCTTGCCTTGTCCCACACATGCATTGGCCTTCTGTGACTGTGATGTTTTGTAATATCTTTAAAGCATATGAGAAGACACAAGCATAGTAAAATAAATAAAAGTCATAATCTTCAAAAATTCATATTGATTTGGATTTTTTGTTCATTCTTGTTTGTTAGAATAGCATTTTAATTTACTTATTATTTTTGGTCCAAGAATCAAAGTCAGGACCTTCCGCTTGCCAGGCAGGCACCATGCCACTGAGCTAAATCCCCAGCCCCCGGAATAGCTTTATTAAGTTAGCATTTTAATATCTAAAAATCATCTTGATGGCCACATTCTTATGCACTCAGGGAATTAGAGAAAGTTAAATTTATATCACTGGTCTGCCAGTTAACAATTTAACTTAGATGCAGGACCCCCCTGTGGTTGCATTTTCTCCTTTGTATTAGGAGAATGATAATTTCTATTTTCTAGCTATGTTTAAAGAGGCAGAATGAATTAATGTGAGTAAAGCTGAGATGCCCCCATGTCACATCATGGACATTCAGATCTGACTACTTGCGCCTTCTCAGAGCTTACGCAGTGTGCCTGCTCCTAGATTCTGAGTGAAGCTTCTATCTCAGTCTTCCAGCTCTCACTGTGCACAGTTCTGCTAAAGCTGATCTGTAGCTAAAATTATAAGAAATGTGGGCCAAAGTAAGCCAAGCACAGAACTTGGGAGCCTTGCCTTTAGAAGCTTACAAGATAATTATGAAATCTGGTTTAGAAATAGAAATCAGTGCTACTTGCCACGAGTCAAGAATTTGTGGTGAGACTGGTGCAATAAGATTTGAGGGAGCAAAAAGAAGGGAAATAGGGAACAAGTGTTTTGTTTTCCAGCTGGCGCTGGAAGGAAAACTGTGGATTAGCACTATAGATGTTTATTGGTTAAAAGTCAGTAGGATATAAGGACTCTGTTTACAAGGTGTAAGTCTTTGGAATGAATTTATGGTTCTGTGATACTGTCCTTGTGCACATCATATCATAGAGCAATGAAAATCAAAATTCTATGCAAACACTAAACAAATTCTTTTGATAAATTGAAGGAGAAGAGCATAATTGCAACACATAGAAGCATATGCAAAAATCAATTTTATTTTATATGAAATAAAAATTTACTTTTAATTAAAAGTAAAAATATTAAACATTTCTCAGAGTGGCATCAAAATGAAGGAAGTATAAGTAAGTTTAATACAATATGTGTGAAGTTATATGTTAAAAACTGTAAAACATAGCGCAATTTAAAAATCAATGAATAGTATGTACGTGTTCTTTCAGTCCAAGAACTGAAAGAGTCAAATAGTTTAGAGGATTAAAGCATCTGCTTAGGCAGATGCAGGGACCGGGGTTCGATTCCAGTTGTGCCTGCTGGCCCCACCCCCGGGGTGCACTGAGACAGCAATTGAGATGAGGCGTGGTGGTGCATTCCTGTAATCCCAGCACTTAGGAGGTTGAAAACAGAAGGATTCACTACAAGTCTGATCTATGTAGTGAGACCCTGTAGACCCTGTATTAAATACATTAAAAAAAAAAAATTGAAAGGAGTCTATATGTTAAGGTAATGTTCTCCTGATTAACATAAATTTTATGTAATCCAATAAAAAAAAAATCTTTCCTGGTTCTTCTAAAGGATATCATAGGTTGATTCCAAAATGTATTTGGAATTACAAAAGGCCTAGAATAGCTAAAAAAGTTTTATAAAGGTCATAGTTAAAGGATTTTAACTGCCTGATTTTAAGATGTATGGCAAACCTAAATAAATAACATACTATACTATTAACATAAAGATTAATGGAAAAGAATGAACAATTCATCTATATCTATATCTATATCTATATACCTATAAAGTCTGATCAGAATACACAGTCCATGTTTGACTTTTTAAAATGTGTTACAGTAAAAGACAGACTGCCATTGATCTCTCTCAGGACGCTCCCCCTCACTTTTAATGCACTTATTTGACTGTTCTTGCTACGTTCTGAAGCAGTATCTGGAGGTTATTTGAAAACAATTTTGTTTTTGTGAATATCTTTACAAAGTGTGATCAAAACTGCAGTAAATGGTGCTGCACTATGCTATCCAATAAAAAAAAACAAGCTTGTGAAACATGACTGTATCCTCATTGACCTTGGGAAACATGACAGTGTGTCCTCATTGACCTTGGGAAACATGACAGTGTGTCCTCATTGACCTTGGGAAACATGACGGTGTGTCTTCATTGGCCTTATCCATCAGGCCTGGCATTGAGCAACTTCTAGCTCTTCCCAAAGTCAAAATGACCATGAAAGGTAGGTGTTTGAAAGAGAATCAGGACCAGAGGCAGCCACAGCAGTGCAACTAAAGATGCCCAAGAAAGAGAATTTCCAGAACTGCTTCAGAAACTTTCAAGAACAACAGGATTAATGTGTTCAGGAGTATTTTTGGCACAGTAAAAACAATGTTATTATTTACTATAATAGTTTTTTATTTAAATATTCACCACATCTTTGATCACATGTATGTATCTAATCAATTGCTGTAAGTTGAAAATGTGTATTTGTTTGTAAAGATATGCTTAAGTAATTCCATGTGGAATGGAAACAAATGGTGTTGGAAGAACTGGACATCCATAAGAAAGAATCTTTACTATGTGGGCTGAACTGTATCATTGCAAAATTATATTGAAGTTTTCCACCCCAACATTGTAACAGTTGGACACCAAGCAATGTAGGAGATAATTAGAGCTAGGTGAGGGCACAAACACAGTGACAGTAGGATGGAATTAGTGCCCTTTTAAGCAGGGACACCAGAGAACTGGCTCTCTCCCATTTCCCCCCATGTGAAGACCTAGGAAGGAGATGGCCACCTACAAGCCATGAAGACTTCCACCAGGAACTGGGAGACAGGGAAGTTCTCCTTAAGTCACTCAATCTATTATACTTTTATGGCAGCCAAAACTGACTATACCCACTCATCATATCCAGTAATAAACTAAAAATGGTCATAGAATGAAATATGTAAGCTACAGTTACAAATTTATAGAAGAAAATGTCAAAAATCCATATCTGAAAGATAAAGATTTCTTAAATATTATAACTAAAACATAATCTATAGACAATATATTGATAAGTTGAGCTTCATTAGAGTTAAAAATACCTGCTGTTTAGAAGACATTGTTGAGAGAATGGAAAGTCAAACCGTGGTGGGGAAATAATGCCTCTATCTGACAACATGCTCATAATCCATAAAGCACTCTTAAAATCCAAAATATGAAGACAAATAATTCATTAATTAAAATGTGCTGGATACACAAGCATACGGATACACTGATGAATATACACTAGAGAATATTCTATCATCATTAGTCCACAGGAATTAGAGTATATAACTGTAAGGCCTTATTACATTCTTACCTTTATGGAAAAGACAACAACGACGCTCCACAGTGTGAAGTGGAAATGGAATGACTTGCTGTCTTTGGCAATTTGTATGAAAACTGCTGCACAACTTTTGGAAGTCCTTGACAGAGATTTGTTTTTCTTTTTGTGTTATGTTGAGGCAGGGTCTCACTATGTAGTCCACACTGGCCTTGAATTCACTGTGAGCCCAGCCAGCCCTTGAACTCATGACTGATTCTTCTGCCTCAGACTCTGGAGTATTAGAATTGCAAGCCTGCACTGCTGTGGCCAGCTCGTGACCATTTTTTATGTCTACCAAATCACAGAATAAGTTTACTTACAGACGTTTACTTACACTATGCCCAAAAATATAAGACATTTGTACCTGACGTGATAAGCTGTATTCATAATAGTGAAAAAGTAGAATCAACCCAAATGACTATCAACTTGTGAATGGCTAGGCAAATTATAGTATAGTTAAACAGTGGAACACTACCTGCTGCAAGCACACAATGAGAACAAATTGCAAAACTATTCTCACCAGCATGTATAATTACATGTTTAGAGAGTTCCACAGAGACAAAATTAATTTATAATAACAAAAAAAATTCAGGGCCGATGATATAGCTCAGAGGACTAAGCACTTGCTTAGGTAAGCTCAGGGGCCAGGGTTGGATCCCTGATACTGCATGCCTGGCCAGCTCCATCCCCAGGGCACACTGAGCTAGCAGTGCAGTCTGGGTGTGGTGGTGCATGCCTGTAATCCCAGAACTAGGGAAGGAGAAGTCAGGAGCATCATTATGAATCAGAGTTGCATAGTGAGACCCTGCACAAAAAGAAAAAAAACTTAAAAGAAAATCAATAGTTTTTTGGATTAGATGTTTGTGGAAAATGAGGTGCAAAGGGGCACACAGGAACTCTGTGATAGATGAAAATATCCTATGTCTGGAGAGTTTAAGAATTTTCACTACAAAAAAGTGTATGAGTATATGAGGCAATGCATTTCTTAATTAGGTATATCTAGCTATTTTGCACTATGCATATATCTCAGAACCTGTTGTATATTATCAGTATATACAAGGCAATGTTTAGTTTTAAAATTAATTTTAAGAGCTGCAGGTGTTACTAAATGGTAGAGCACTTGCTTACCATGCAGGAGGCCCTGGATTCCATCTCCAGCATTGCAATTTTTTTAAATAATAGTAAAGTTCTATAATCTTGACAATTGTTAAAATCATTAACTGTTCCCCGAATATTGGTGAACATTACCCACTAAAGTTTTATACCACCAAAGTCTCTAATGTGATAAACCTTGTCAATTATACCTCAGTGTTTCTAATACGAAAGACTGAGGAAAGAAATGAGGAAAACAATTATCTTTCTTATTTTACATACTGTCATACTGTTTGAATGTTTAGAAATGAGATTTTTGTCAAAAATAATTCCACTGGAAAGAATGATGCTGAAGCACACAGAGAAAACCCCAAGCCTCCTCTAGGTTGCAATACCTTAAGGCTATGAGTTGCTAGCAGGTCTTTATTCCTAGGTACACCTGGCAAGATCAGAGATCTGTTTTCATAACCTGAACAAGTTTTAGACCCTCTGAGTTTTTTTTTTTAAATAAATCACTTTTTCTTACTATTGAGATTTTACGTTGTCTAATTTTAAGTCAATGCACACTTGTGAAGATGTGAGAAGAAAGAGCTTTAAAATCACTCATAATATCTACTTATTTAGAAAGCTGCTTTTCATATTTTAATGTACTTCTATTTAGTGTGCTTTAAAATAAATAGATGTAAAAATATTTTTCACTATACCTTTTCTTGGGGCCCGGGAAATGGCTCAGTGGAATAAGCGCTTCCCTGGCAAGTGTAAGGGCCTGAGTTCAATCCTCGGTTCCACAAAAAGAAAAAAAAATCACAAATAGATGTTAATTTCATCACTATACCTTTTCTTTACATGTATTTGATACTGGGTCTCACTGTGCAGCTCAGATTTGTATTAATCCTCCTGCTTTCAGCCTCCCCAGCGCTGGGATTACAGGCATGTACCTCCATGCCTGGACTGGGTGGCCGGCTCAGCATGCCAGTGGGGCAAGGCCAATGTGGCATGTGGTGCAGGGGATCAAACCGTGGTTCCTGTGCTTGCCTAAGCAGGCGCTTAGGGCATTGAACTATCTCACTAGTCCTTTATCTTTTTCTTGATACCAGATGTGGAATCCTTTAAAATTGAGAACCTAACTATCATATTAGGTCTAATATGATATGAATTTAGGACAAAGTATATAGGGTACACAGGGTCTCACTACATACATCAGACTCACAGTGATTGTTCTGTGTTCAGCCTTCCAAGTGCTGGGATAACAGGCACGTGCCACAGCACCCAGTCTCGGAGTGCCCTGGGGTGGGGCGGGTATGGCGTTCCAGGGATGGAACCCCAGCTGCTGCACTCTGCCAAAGCGGGCACTTCAGTCCACTGACCTATCTGGCCGGCCGCATCATTAGTTTAACATTTAGAGTTTCCAAAATGAATTATAATAAATGAGACCATATTGACCATCTGTGAAAGATTTGCAAATCTCCAGTTACATTCTTAGTAGACCCTTTCTAAATAATTATTGAATTACTAAGTCAAAAGATGTGAACCTTGAGCAGGTTCTGTACATCACACAAATTTCTTTCAAGAAAACAGAGATGCCCTTCTTCTCTCTGTAAATTCAAATGTTAAAATGTTTCAAAATTTTTCTATCTTGAAAGGGCAGCTTGAAAACTTTCTATTCCTCTCCTTTGTTTACTATGGACATTAGAGATTTTTGTCCTTTGCTACACTGTTTATTTGTAATTATTTCTTTTCCATATTCTGAGTGTCCTGTTCCCATTAATGATTGGGATATTGGTCATAATTTTGTGCATCTGTCAAAAATTCAAGATTTCCTCATCCTTGGTAAAGGAAGCAACATACAGAAGGTTTTGCCCATGTGTCATCTAGAAAAATACAAAGGGAACATCATCGTGCCTTCTGGGTCAGACCTGTGGTGAGATTGAGGACCATTTAGAGTGTAGACATGAGGATGAGGCATAGCCAGTCACCCCTACAAACCTGAGTCAAAGACCTATTTTCTGTATTTTATTTTATTAGCTTTTGGTTTAAGACATATCATTTGGTATGAATTCTTAACCACTTGTAATATTATTATATTTACTAGAATATCATACAGTTGGGTATTTCAAATAGTCTTTTCTCACTGACAAACTTCTTCAAAGGCATTGATAAATTTCCACTGTACCACTCAGCTGTAAAATATGAACCATAAGAAAGGCTGTAGACCATGAGTTCTGGAGGCACATAGCTCATTCGCCCCGCAATGACACCCACTCAGTGTAAGCTCCAGGGGGCCCAGCCTCAGGTAAAGGCAAAATGGAAACAAGGACCAGGAGGCTCTGGGAGGAATCAGTCCCCAGCAGGGAGTGGCTCCCATCAACCCAGAACAATTGACTCACTTACTGCAATGATTGTAACGACCAATGTTCCTTGCAAGCTTATTTTCTGAAAACATCACCAATTTACCAGGCCTGCAGCGTAAGTCACAGGACTTGTGATTACATGCAGTTTTATCTTATGAAAGACAAAACTATTGCTTAAACTGCTGATGGAGCATTTTCACTTCTTAGAACCTCATAAATATTGTAAGCGAAAATCAAGATGAGTCAAATGCTTGCAGGAGGAAAATCTAAGTAAACCCTAAATCCTTTTTTTAAATAAAATTATTGTTAAAAGCATATCCTTCCCTTCAATACAATGCTTAGTGTAACAAAATTAATTCTTAAAATATACATCTTACTAACTGGTATAATATTAACACTGTTTCAAAGCTCAGGGGAAAAATCCGGCTACCAACCTTTAACAATTGAAAATGTAAAGTAATTACAATGTGCATCCTATGAGAAAATGGTTAATGGATGCAAATGCTATTTTGGTATAGTTAAAGATTCTGTGATGCCATAGATAGACTTAATTTATCCCTAAGTCTTTTTCATCAGGACTCGAAGAGAAGACCTTCTTTTTCTAATATATGCCCAAGTACAGTAGTTGAAAGATAAAGCATGAGCTACTTAAATATGTAAAGACATGACACATGTATAATATAGAATATAACTAATAAATGAATATAAAACTTACATTGTATTATGCATGCTGAGGATCTCTTATTTCAAAAATGTGAGACCAAAAATGTTTCATATTTCTGAGTTTTGAACTTTAAAAGATTTGCATAGACTTACCAGTTGAGCATCTCTAATCCCCAAATCAAAAATCTGAAATGCTCTGAGAGCTAAAAGTTTTAAGCACTGATGTAACAATGAAAGAGTAAAGGATATCAGAGCACTTCAGATTTTGAATTCAGAGATAAGAATGCTCTAACTATAAAAAAATATAAAACACCTCAGGAATCTCTAAAATTTTTCAGAGCCTGGTCATTATGACTAACTCTGAGTTGTTTTTGCCCTTGATTGGCCTTTATTTCACCAATATTTAATTTTCCATCCATAGTTACTGAGACCCAATTCCTCATACAAGATGGTACTATCATGACTCTAAGATTGTCCTCTGAACTACTGATAGATTTGTGTCTTTATGCAGGTTAGGGCATTTTCTGCTAATGAGAGGGTACATAGTCTTTACCAAGTGGTTTTGGGAGATTTCTTGACTGAGAAATGGAAAAGTTGCAATTAATTAAACTGAAATGTAACTAAACTCAAGTCGGGATTCATCAGTATTGCACATAACTTCAACTGAAGAGTGAAAATATGAGCGTGGGTACACAGGTGGCTACACCACTCCTGTCACTTGATAGTGACTGCTAGAAGCTGCTACTTAACTGTGGCATGAAAAACAGTAAGAAAACAATACTCTGATGTAAGAAACACTAAAAGGTAACTAAATTTCTGCTGAATGAATGAATGAATGAATGAATGAATAACTTACTGTGTCCTTCGTTCTAATAAAGCCAGATGGCAGTAGTGTGGTGCGAGTCCTGTGGGGTGGTGGTTAGCTTCCACCAGTGTGAGAAGAGATCAAATCAGAATACATCTCTCTTCATTGATTATACCTCCTTGATTCTAGAAATCAATCCTTAATTGAGTGATTATTAATAAAGTTTAGGAACTTTCTGAAGGAGAATAAAAAAGCCTAAAAGGAAGAACAAAACTGTCACTGTGATCCCTACAGACCAATTAGTGAAAAGCAATTCAAGTTAAAGTATGTGTGGGTTCAATAAAAATGTATTGAACTTTAAAGTTAATGGAGCAAAAACTAAGATCAGAGCCCCCATTTCTTGATAAGGAGTGTTTCCTAAGGCATTTAATTAATGCTTTATCCCAGGGGAAAAAATTAGTCCTACTATTATCGTAGCAAGAGATTTACCAAATTAGACATACAAAAAAAGGAAAGATACTAAATTCTTAAAAAGCCTTTGTCTTACAACTATTTCTGTGAAATGAAAGAGAAAAATTATTTAGATAGATTTTTTAAACATCATATTACATTCCTAGTGCAAATTTTCAGATATTTTTCATGTGACCGATACCATGTAATTAAACCCAGTTAGACATTGTAATTTAAAATTGTGACATGCAAGGCCCTATTTATTCTGTGGCATACTTGTATTTATTTCTTTGATATTGATAAGGACTCTAGAAAAATTAAAATGAAAACCCCAGTTTCTGCCCTTAAGGACCTCACAGGATACTTGGGATAGACAGATCAATGAATAATTACAGAATAATGTAGGAATTCTAATAAAACAAAACACAAGAGGGTTGTGTATTAAGAAAATAGGTTAAGTTATGCTATGCAATTTTAAAATAAAAAGACCAAACTCACTAATGATTTATTTCCTGTATCTCTCCAAGATAACTGGATTCAGAAATCTAGACTGCTGTACCTCATGACTCAGATATCTCAACACTAGACTCTCTCAGCTGACACAGCAGGGCAATAGATGGGGAGACTCTCCAGCAGGTGTTATGGACTGAATTGTGTGCTCACAAAATTCCTATGTTGAAGCCTTAGATTTCCAAGGTATCTTGGTCACTTTGCTCTTTTCTAGGACACAGGCCTGACCACACATTAATTAAGAAAAGAGAGGCTTGCTTTGGTTTACATTTGTCTGTTGTCCTCTAGTTCCAAGCCAGGATGGTATGGCACAGGTGCATGGTAGAGGAATAGCTGCCCAAACCCAAGGCAGACAGGAATCAAAGGGTCAGAGGAGACCAAAGAGCATGCACACAGTGACCTTTCTCTTGCAACCACACTCTGCCTCTTACTTGCAGGATAGACAATCCAGTCACCTTCAAAAGGTCCCTCTTTTAAGCACATGAGGCTCTTGGGGACAGCTAGATATAAACTATGACACAAGGTGAATAATTGCCAATGTAGCATTGATGGAAGTAATTCAATTACTTGATGTCGTGAGAATGGGGTCCTACTCTGGCAGGAGTGGGGGTTTGTAAAGTAACAAAGGCAGAGATTTGTCTCCCATCTTCAGCCTTGTGCAGAAGAAAGTGCATGTAAGTGCAGAGAAAGGAGGCAATCACCTATCAATCATAAATGTACTTTCATTAGAACCCCAAAATGATATTTGAATTGCAAACGTTTAGTTTCCAAACTATGTCAGCTGTTTAAGCCATCTATTTGTGGAAATTTGCTTTTGCCCCTCAGCTGCATAATAAAAATAATTCACACACTGAGACACAGAGGCAACACAAGTTACTGTCCTTAACTTTTGTTCACAACACTGTGTCTGTGGCTCCACCTTATGTCAAAGGGTAAGTATGTATAGGGAATACGTGGAATGTGTAGGGAATATGTGGAATGTGTAGGGAATACGTGGAATATTTGGAAGCGTTATTGTCTCCGCCACAGTTGTCAGTTTAGCAAAGGTTTGTTTCCTCCTTTTTTTCTACACACTGAAATCTTTGATTAAAGAAGACAGCCAAAAAGACCACTTCATTGTCTGGTAACTCCAGCTCAGAGCCTGCAACTGGTTTGTTGAAACGCCTACACTCTGTCCAGGTACAGCTTTTCTTGGTTGCAAAAGAATAATTCTAAGAGATTGTTTCTCTACCTCTGACCATACCCTAAAATGACCAGTAATTTGGAGTTGGTGAAATGGCTCAACAGTCTAAAGCGCCTGCTTAAGCAAGCTTAGGCAGTTGCAGGGGACCGCAGTTCAATCCCTGGCACCACGTGCCATGCCAGCCCAGGCCTCAAGGTAGGCCAATAATTTAAGAAGGACAGAAAGTTTACACTACAGATATTGAAATTGAGAGAGAATTGGAAGCAATAGAGCAGACAGAACTGGTCCTGGTGTGTGTGAGATGTCACTTTCTAGGTATCTGGCACATCTGAGCTGAAAATTAGCAGGGTTCCTTGACTGGGCCCTCATTGCTGTTTCAGAGGAGCTTCCATAGCTCTCTTCTCCTTGGCTCTGAACTCTGGCAGGATTTCCCTTTATCATTATGCTCCTTGCAATGGCTGAATTGAACACTGAGAAAATGTTCTCTGGAGGCATGGCAGTCTCTCAGCCATCTGTCTTGAAAAGGTCATGTTAGAGATCTTCAGGCTGCCAGGACTTAGAAAGTCATACACAGGGCATGAGAACAGAGTTCGAGCTGCAGGAGTAGAAGCTGTGCCAGAACACTTTCCTCTGCTGTTTAACTTTTAGTTGAAAGGAGGACAGTCAAAATTTTAATGTCAGGGAGGATTCTGATTTTAGAAAAACTTCAGACGAAAGCATTGCAAATAATAGTAGTAACTGGTGGATTATACCCGAAGAGCAGAGTGGAAAAACTCAACCAGTAAGAGTGAAAGTTGAATATAGTTCTTATTCTAGAATATGAACTGAAGTAGGTCTAGACAACAAGGATTACTTCTTATGAAGAAATAGTGACATTCTTAGAAATTATGTATGATGAAATAAGTCATTGTTGACATGGCACCAAGTGAAGTTGCCCCCACTGAAGGTCTGCAATCTTTCATCATGTAAATAATTTCTATGTCACTGTTTTGTAATAAACCAATTTCATCTAAATTAGTGATACCCATGGTGTCTAGAATTTAGTTGTGCTGTGTTGATATAAGCACTTCCAAATAGATAAATGAAAGGTTAATCTTTCTAAAATATTTAAAATATCATAAACATTTTGGTTTAGAGATGTTTTTCCTATAAAGCTGTCAAAATATTATGAGGTCGCTGTATGTTAAATTCTAGTCAATCACAGGTATCAAGGGCAATACCATTTTGGAGAAAGCTTTTGAAATAGATTTCTTAGATTTGTTGTTGTCACACATTTATTTTCCTCTTCTCAGTCTTTAGTTTTGTAAGCAGCTACCTAGACTGCACTAAGTTTATTTAGGAGAGTATCACTTAGTTCTTTGATCCGTGTCGTTTTTATTTAGTTAAAAGATATATGGAATATCCTGCCACCTTGCTGTTTCCTGTGAGCCATTTTCATCAGTTTAGACTTTAACAAAACTCTGGTGATTATACAATCTGCTCTTTTCTATGAGATTATTTTAACTTGCTTCTATAATTTTAAGATTTCTTTTACTTCCTACTCTTAGGTGTCTTCACATAGTTACCTTTTACCAATTTTGCACGGTTCTACATTTTTCAAACTCCTTTCTTTCTTATTGGAAATCCTCAGTTTCCCCCTGAGATCCTTTCATTATAGTATTTGCCAGTCAGCAGGTGTTGCTCACATTCTGTTAGCCAGCTTCTTTCCCTGCATGATTTTGGGAAACTAATTAAAAGTTAAATTTTCGCCCAACCAAAAAATCTCCTCTAAAGTAGCAGAACAAGAAACCATTCTTACTGAATATTCTTCAAGCAGGCTATGAGGCACACAGTAAACATTCTGGTGAGAGGTTGCAGATGGAGACAACATTTCTCCCCTTTATATATTCAATCAGACACTGTTACATATGTGTTTTGAAGAAAAACAGTAATTGGGCTCGATTAAGAGAACTTGACAGCACCATTTGTCATACATGGCTCATCCAGGTAATTGGGGTGAGCATTTGTGTTCGTTAATTGGCTTCATCCAGAAGAAAAACAGATTCCTCATATGTTTATGACAGGAGTTGGTTTTATACTTTAGAACCAGAGGCCCCCAAGCAAGGCCCTTACTCACCCACTGAACCTGGAAGCGAATGTTTACTCCTTTTGTGTTCATGCTTATGTTTATGTTTACTAAAGTAAGTGCTCTTAAGAAAAAAGGAGACTACAGCAATCCGTCTCCTGTTCCCATTTCAGCAGGGAGAATTCAGCCTTTTATTTTAATTTGTAATTACTCTTCAAGTGTGGAAGTTCATTGGACAAGCACCTGCTCTATCAAGTTTCAAGTGTTACTGAGAGGCAAGTGCTTGACCGAATGTCTCACTACTATGTGGCATCATTTTTCCAGATTCCAAATCACCTCCTTTTATCCCTATCTCAGCCACCATTAGTGTTACATATTGTAGGGCTATTCATTTGTTACTACAGCACTAGTAGTATTCTGAAATAGCAAACAGGGTCAGCCAAATAGCTCAGCAGATTAAAGCACCTACTTAGGCAGATGCAGGGGCTGGGGGCTCGATCCCCAGGCCTGCCCTGTGCCTGCCCCGCCCCTGCAGGGGCAAGCTGAGATGGAATTGAGACTGGGTGTGGTGGCGCATGCCTGTAATCCCAGCTCTTGGGAGGTTATAAACAGGAGGCTCACTATGAGTCCAATCTACCTAGTGAGACCCTGAAGACCCTGTAGACCCTATCCTAAATACCAAAAAAAAGAAATAATAAACAAAACCTCCCACTTTTCATTTAGCAGGACTTCATTTTCTCATTCATGTTAATTCACTTTCGTTCTAGACAACTGGGCTAAGCAACCAGGATATTTGCATCAAATGCATGCATGCATACATACATACATACATGTATACTTACATGTATACATACTCTGGCTTTCGTACACTTCCTTTTCCAGGGTCCTTTGTTGGGACTCATCGTGTGCTTCCTGACTCTGGGTGTTAGGGATTGTAAGAGAATATGATAGCACTGTTTTGGCCAAAGGATGCCAAGTCCACTCTTTGAAGACTTAGAAGAGGTTTACTGAAGCATATCAACTTCAAAAGCATCATTGTAAATGAGTTAGAGTTATTCAAGGTATAATGAAGGCATGAAGACATTAACCATGAAGGGACAGTTTGGAAAGAGTAGCATGTTCTTTGTTGGTGGTTTTAGGCTGCTGGAAGTTAAACTAAGAAACAAAAAGTACAGTCTTTATTAGAAAGGTAGATAAGGCTCAGAACCTGGAGCAAGTTTTAGGCCATGCCAAAAAAATCTTGGACCTTATCTTATAGCTAGCAGAGAAATGCTTCTAATGTAGGCAAGTAAACACAGATTTAAATTTCAGATATGTCTATTTGGTGACTTTATGGAGGACATCTTAATAATGAATTTGTTAACTAGCTTAGTAAATTTAAACAAACAGTGTGTGCAAATCATTGTTCTCTACACAGTACTGACATGAAAAAATATGAGAGGCTAAATCAGACAACTCAGGTGACATCTGCATGTGCTAGCCACTTCTATTTCCTGTGACCTGCATTGTATCCTATTAACCTTCCTGAGTCTTGATTTTGTCATCCCTAAAAACTTACTAAAGGTACATTCTGCCATGTCCACCTTCAGTGGTAACATCAGTATGGAAATGAAATAGCGTGCTTTGAAACGGGCTTCAAAGCCATCAGATACAACACAGATATAAGAAGGGATTGACTCACCAGTCAAGGTGCACACCTATGATCCTAGCACTCTGAAGGCATAGGTATGAGGATCACCGGGAGTTTGAGGCCAACCTGGTCTGCATAGTAAGTTCAAGGCCAGCCTGCACTACATAGTGAAGCCCTGTCTCAAAAACTTAAATAAAAATGATGATTGACTCTAACAAACACTATGTTTATATGCCCCACACAGTAAAAGTCAATGAAAGAATGCAAAAGCACACCTTTCAAAGTTCACCATTATTCTCTGATAAAGTGCAAACACCAGACTGCAGTTTTGTAGCTTCAACTGCCCAGTATAAGTATAAAAGAAAAACTGTATTTTAACAAACCTGCTGAATATAAACAAAACTTCAGCATAGAAAGGACTCTTTTGGGGGAAGTAGTCATCGATGCAGGGAATGCATTTATCACTGCATTTTGCAAAACCTTAGCGAGGAGGAGTTTTGAAGGTGAGTTAATGTGAATCTCCAGATCAGGCATAGAACCTGGGTTCTGTTTTTATTTATTTTTTTTTCATGATGGTACTAACCCTATGCACAAACCTTGTAAGCCAAAACTCTACCAGCATTAAGCACTGAGCATTAAGTTATGAAGGGCTAGTATTGTTATTTCTAAATTGAATAGCCATAGTCCTACCAAAATCCTGTCCATACAAATTTAGATTTTAGTCTTTAGTCAGATGTATAAAATTATCCTTAACATGAATGCTAATGTCTTCACTTTTTTTCTTTTGTCTTTTTGAGACAGGGCTTGCTAATGTAGTTCAGGATGGCTTTAAACTCACTTTGTAGCCCAGGCTGGGCTTGAACTCCAAGAAGCGCCTGCCTTAGCCTCCTGATGCTGGCATTGTACCATCATGCCCAGTGCTCACTTTTTAATGTAATACTTCACTATTTAAAAACATCACTATTCTTGATGTTGAATAAATTCTATATAAATATTTTAAATTTGTCATTACATTTAACTTTCTTTAACAGGTACTTGATTACACCTGATTATAATAGACTTAATTCATAATGTGTGCCTCATCCTAATTCTATTTTGTACTAAACTTAGAAAATTATAATTAGTAGGAATATTTTATCAGCAACAAAAGTGTCAAGAAAATATAATTTATTGGTTGTGGAAAAAACTAAAATTGTGTAAAAATATGTCTTTAAACATTGATTTTTTAAAAATTTTATGTGTGTGTGTGTGTGTGTGTGTTTGTGTACTGGGAATTGAACTCAGGACTTTGTACTTGCCAGGCAAGCTCTTGTGCCACTGAGCTATATGCCCAACCCTCTATTTCCTTTTAATATAAGTATTTGATTTTCACTATCTCATAGCTTCTGATCACTTAGTCATTAAAGTAATTACACATTTACTAAATTCAATAATTTCAGTTACTACAAATGAAGTAGACCAGATGAGATTTTTAAAAACTAAAAAGGGGAAAAATGATGTATATACAAAATATTTGGCTGATTCTCATACACTTTATATATCACAAAACTCCTACAAAGTGGGTACTCTGACCCCTGATATAACAAATAAAGGGAATAAAACACAAGAATGGAGAAGAATTTACCTACATATGTAGTAGAACCCATTTAAATATATTCAAGGTGCAAAACTCATGTCCTCATCACAATTAAGCTTTACTAATACTTCCCAGGCTTTGTGTTTATAGCTCAAAGGAGCTAATTTTCCCAAGAGATGTCCATTGTTTCCATTGGTAATTGCCAACCAATCTTGCATCTTATCTTTTTGAACAAGGAGATACTAAATTCTGATGAACAAAATTAATGTTAAATATACAACCAAAACATATTTCAAGACTTCCAGACATTAGATTTCATAAATACGTCTAAGAGGATCATGGATTGATAATTGTCCTACAATTCATCAAAGGCTGTTCTGCCTTGAGGACAGAAACCTATTATACATGGCACAGGTGAAATTGAGTATGCTGTTTCCTTATTACAGTGGACAGTAAATGTATATTAAATCTGTAGCATCTTTTATTCAAACATGGCTCTGTATTTGCCTGGACCAAAGTTGTGTCTTCATAGCATGTTCAAAGGTGTCAGGGATTCTAAGAGCACAGGCTCAGAGTTCATTGCAAGTGTTAGGAATGGATTGCCTGGTGATAATTCTTCAAGCTAGATCTATGGTTCTAGACCATTGTTATAGTCCACTAATTGAGTGGAATAGAAAAAAAGCATCCAAATTCATTGCCCATATATAGTTCCTGGAACATGGCCATTGTGTTATATGTGTGGGTGTGGGGGAGTGTGTACATGTGTGCACATGTTCACGTGTCTGGTTTCTTTTTTATGTGTTTAGTAAAGGATCTACAGACTCTCACTACACAGATCAGACTTGTAGTGATGCTCCTGTTTTCAGCCTCACAAGTGCTGGGATTACAGGCACACATCAACATCCCTAGTCTCTGACTTCCTTTCTTAACTATTTATTTTTCATTAGTATCATTCTCCATTCTTCTAATTAAAATAAAAGGCCTACAAATTTTTATAATTTTTGAGAGCCATAATACTTGTATCTCAATCTACTCACTCTTGAATCTGTTTAATTGTTTTGCCCACAGCAGTGCTGGATTTGTATGTCTGTCTTTTCTACGACTCCTTCTTTTCCAATAGAATAAGTAAATTCACTTCCAATGTGGTAGACCTACACTATACTATGGCTTGTCCCCGTGAAACATAACACTGCCTGGATTGCCTAGGAAGTAAACCTGGAATTCAGCCAACCTTATAGGTACCCCCAGCAAAGTGATAAATACAAACCCCAGAGTCGATAATGTGTCCCACTAGAGATGAAGACATGCAGCTGGTCAGAGATCCTCTTCTTTCCTAAGACTAAAGAACAGTCCCAGGGTCAAAAAAGAAAAAGGTCATTGACCCAGTTTAATCTTGTAATTGTGCTGATAAATAAACAAATAATATTTCTAGGAAGAGATTCCTTCTCATGGAAAACTTTCAGCCTGATGCCTCTCAATGAGAAAGAGAAACTACACACTACAGATTTATGTCATGCAACTCTCTAGACAATGCCATTTAAAGCAAACACTTCTATTCCAACAGAGAAGTGCTAACTCAAATCCTGCCTTCTGTATGTGCCAGCCACATGCACTACACAGAGACCTCATGACAGCTGAGGCAGGTTCTGCACCTCCAGAGGCAGGAGAAAGATTTTGGAGAGATATTCTGGCCTTTCCAGACCTCCCCCTGCTTTGCTCTTGCCTCTCACTGGCTCCAGTTTGTGTAAAACCTCATGAGAACCTGACCCCTTTCGTTGACTTCTGCACCAGTGTGCTTGTGATTGGCAGAAAATGAGCAAAATAAATTTAGAAGCAGAAATTATGATTCATTAATGCTCCTTATAAATGAGTAATTCTTGACATCAGATACTTTCAGCAAGATATCTGGGTCAGAAGAAAAAGTAGTAAATAAATATTTCAAATATATATCGATAAATATCAATAAACCACAGTAGTTCAATAAAGAAGATTAGAAGAAGATTTTACAGGCCAGCTCACATCAGTCATTAACTACTTAGAAAAGTTTATGCTGAATACTTTATTCACAGGGTGATATTGTTCAGAATGTTATGCGTACTCATCAATGTATGAAGAACTTGAAGAAGTTGAATTACATTTCTAGTAACTCACTGATTACCCCAAAAACACATAAATCAAGAAACATTTGACACAGAGATGTGTGTGCATAACTCTTCCATCATGTCACAAATCTTACTTTAATTTTTTTACTATTTTTGCAATAAATTTGAATAGAACACTCATTAGCTAGAAAGACTACTGAAATGGAAATCCTTTATATCTGACTGAATTTGGTACTATGACATTATACATTTCTCACATTCAGGTTAAATAATTAGGAGATTCAGGGTAAAATCTACAAACCTGTGTATTAAAATTCACTTGTGCAAGATTCTTAATTTCTTTGAGATTCAGTTTCCTGATCTGAATACTGAGATTTTTGCCTTGTTCAAGCAGTTGCTTATAGAATTGAGGTAGTAAAGCACAAAGTTAATGAGTCACACTTGGTGTCACCTTGAAGTTTCAAGGCAGTAATGATCTTGAAGGATTATAAGGGTTTTCTGTTTCAGAAAAGCAAGTGGAAGCCAGGCTCAGGTAAAATGCACACATGCTAAACTAAGGAACACATGGCCTGGCAAATTTTCAACCTGCGGAAGCCTTCCTTCCATGCACCCTGTTGGCATGGCAGAACTGTAAGGTGTCTTGTCGACTCTCAACCTGATGAAGACTGGGAAACGTACTTTCGACACTTGGCTTTGCAGATCAATGAGTTCGTCCAGCCTTACAGACTTTGAAATAAAGGATTCTAAAGTTGCATTTGACAGATTCATGGTCCATTACTCTGTAAAAGGATTGTATTTCAAACAAGTTGGACCAGGATCTGACTTGTTCCACAGAAAGTCCCTATTGACTTTCTATTTGCTTCCCTATTACCACTCTGAACTCACTTGGTGATTTGTTAATCCACTCTCATTGCATTCATTATGTTCCTATTAAGAAAACTGGCAGAAACTGGTTTATTGAGCAGAGAGCTAGTAAACAAAACCATTAGTAATTTTACTGAAATTAAGTAATTTTTTGTAAATATAAAATCTAATCAAAAGAAAAAGGAATACTTAGGCAATAGCATTTCAGCAGCTGAGTCCCACTTATTTTTTTTATCATTTCAAAACAGATTATTAGGACATTTTCAATAACTAATACATTGTACATTGTTATCCTCTTAGTGGTTGCCCATAGTACAAGATACAGACAGGATATCCTGTTCAAGCACTATTAGCACAAATCTTTCTTCTCATTGATTTAAACGAAAGTAGGTCTATATCCTAACTATTCTGTATATACAGATACAGAATGGTCCTTCCTTTGTATCCCCTTTTTCTGTTTAGTCCTGTCGGAGATGGGTGTTCCATTGGCATCCAAATACTATAGGTGCTTCAATTCAGCAAAACAATCCAACACAGTCTAGCAGTCCACAATAGTAGTGGGTTATCCACAGAAG
>NDGM011199908.1:0-12017 GCA_002564305.1 Octomys mimax | reverse complement strand
GCAAGATCGTCCAGGAAAACCAGCAGCATGACCCTTCCCCTCCCATTCTCCTTTGCTGCTAGCTCAGCAACAATCCTCAGGTGCGTCATCCATGCCCAGAACCTCGCTGAGTCAGCTCAACTCAGCGCACCAAGTTGACTTTTACTTAATGCACTTCATGGTCTAACTAAGCCTGATAAAAAGAGAAAAAAGTATATAAGTGCATGAAAAACAATTGCATAATACTTTTGTCTCTATTCTTATCTTCAGAGACTGAAGAATTGTGACTCTGGAACAGAATCTATGAGGGACTATGCCTGTCAGTGAAACGCAGAGGGAGCAATATCTAGGGACGCTGCTCGTTGGCATCTTCTACTTTCACCATCATTATTTGCTTGTCTGCCCTACTAATAAAAAGTCCTTCTAACCCACTCCAAGCTTCCTCCCAATTCCCATAAAACAAGCACAATAATCTTTTAAGTATAAATCAGATTACATCACTCTCTTGTCAAAGTAGCCAGCACCTTACCATTACACGTGAAGAAAATGAAATCAGCTTGCCTCCAAAGGCGCGCTTGCTTCCTCCGTCTCTGCCCCTCCACTGCTGTCCTCTCTGCTTCCGTGGCTCTGGTCTCCACCCGCACACTGCACTCACACGCAGCACAGCCTTACCCTGCTCACCTTCTTCCTCGGAGGCTCATATGCAGTCTTACAAAATTCTTTGTCTGTCTTTGGAGAGTGCAAACTTTCTTGGTCCTATTCGCCACCATATGCCCCACAACTAAAACTATACACGGCGTATAATCAGCACTCAGTAAATATATGAAAGATAAATGACAGAGTTCTTTTAAAAAAATTTTAGTATTATTTTTCTTTAAGTTTATTTGCACACTTTAAATAGACATAATGATCATTTTTAACACAAGGAATTTTTAAAATTATTTATTTATTTGGTAGAGACTCTCGCAATGCAGCTCTGACTTACAGAGATCCTCCCGTCTCAGGCTTACAGCACTGCAATTACAGGCATATGCCCCCATGCCTGGTTTTGATGGCCAGCATGGTGTGCCCAGGGTACAGGGCCCAGCACAGAATGCAGTATGGGGGATCAAACCTGGGTCCAGACAGGTGCTTAGACCACCAAACTATCTCCCCAACCCTAACATATGAAGTTTGTATTAGAACCTGATATATTTGGATTCCTCTTTTTCTCCAGTCCCCTCTTGTCCCTTCAATAGCTCTTCGCTTCCCTGTTTAAAAAGTTTTGTTTCCATTTTTTTTCATTTTTCTTTCCTTTCTTTCCACATCCCATGCTACAACAATATATGGACCCCCATGTTTATAGCAGTATAGCTTGCAATAGGTAAATCTTGGAAGTAACTTTAATGTACATCAACTAGGGAATAGATAGAGAAGTGTTTTTCGTTTATACAATGACGCATTACTCTGCCATAGGAGGGATAAACTTTTCTAAGTAAATAGATGCAACTTGAGTACATACTTCAGAGTGAAATAAATCAGACTCACATGTGCCTTGCATTGTCTTACATGTGACTTGCCTTATCTCCTGATATGAGAAGCTAAAAAGGTAAATAAGAAAATAATTCTTATATATACTCAATATGTTTCTTAAAATTTGGTATTAGACTTCAGAAGTTTAAATAATTCACAAAGAATAGTTTTCTATGAAGGCTTATTGTAGAATTAAATACCTTTGAATCATCTATTTCTAGGAAAGCTGCGAGCCATGACCTTACGAAGAATTCCTGAGTTATCTTCTGGGTGTCCCCACCAAGGCAGAGGATCACCAAGTTTCCGTGTAACTCCCATCCACTCACCCAGCAACTTTTCCCTAACATTTGACACAAGGGAAAACTGAAGTATAGATGATCACTGCTGAGAGTTTAGGGTCCTAGAAACAAGAGAGGAAAGAACAAAGACCATAGCAGCAGATAAATAGATCACTTTTGGCCCACCTCTCTGTCTGGTTCTATAAGAAATGTAAAACTGCTGGCAGAATAACTGATAATTGACACCAGGATGACCATAGCAATGAATGCCTATCTTTGAGGAACAATAATAACAAAAAAAGAGATAGCTTTCCTTGATGTCATATTTATTTCCGGCAAAGTGGATTTGGTCACACTACTGTATTTCCTTGCAGGAAGGAACCTTGGGAGGCACTCAGAAAAAAAAAAAAACTGTAACATCCTTAGAAATGACCTGTGTAGTGAGGGAGATATTTCATAGTTATAATAAATTATTCTAAATCTCCTCCAAAAGGGAGAGAAACCTGTCTCATTTACAGTTAATCTACTAGAACGTTGTTCTGGGGACATTGTCTTAGTGGCACTTGATGAGCATCTACCATAGGAGGAAGTCATAGAATTTCAGGTCCAGCAGGAACAATCTGAATTGGTAGAGAAGTACACAAAGGATATTCCTAAATTTTCCATGGAATGTACAATCATCCAAAGGCGCTCTGCCAGGGAACAGTCTCTGCATGAAATTCACTAACTCAAACTTAACTCAGCATTTGACAAAGGATCAGCATGAATCACAAAAACATCTGCAAGCTCCACACATTCACATCTTCCTAGGACCAGATCCAGAGTCTCCATTCTCTCCTTAATGCATTAGTTTAGTGACCATATTCAATGAACATCTAGTGAGAATTTACTAGTACCAAAGATGACAACAGATGCAAGAGCTACAAAAAGCTTCTCTTTTTCTTGTATGAGAATCTAGTTTATTCCAATATTTCCTGTCCTTTGACAGAAAATATCTCTTGGGGGAAATTTTTCCTCAAGGAAAGAAAACAATACCTTTAGAATTCTTGAGGAAAACCAAGTAGAAAATGGTAGCTAAGACAGGCTTGATTTTGATCTCAGATGCATTATGGATTTAACAAAGCTAAGCTACAAAAGACACTTTAAATTAATCCATTAGCTTTTCCTGTCTTCATAGGTTTTACACTTCACCCTTAAATTCAGGCCAGAGTTTTCTGAAATTTGTACACACTCAAGATGTAGGAAATGTGTAAGAAGAAATAGTTTTGCTCAAGTATTGCTCTGGTGTTAGGGAGTAACATACAGCACAGGATGCCCTTCCTATAATTCAGGAAGCTGCTAATCCCTCATAAGTGTTTGGATACCTTCATTGGCTTATTGATTTCCACCCTTCCTCAAGGTGCAGAATGCATTTGATTCTTTGACTTCCTATTGCGAGGTAAGAAGGAACAGATCCCTGCAGTCAGGAGTCGGCATTGATTTGGGGTTGCTATAGACAAGCAAAGTCTGGAGACATGCAGGTAGATGTCCAGAGTTTCTGACTTGAAAACTCCTAAGAGTAACTCCTAAATCTCTCTCAGATGAATGCTGTGCATAGATTTTTTTGTCATTGTTTAGTGCAGAGACGAGAAAACTGTTGTAGTACATACCAGGTTGACCTTCAGCTGTATAATTTATTAATTTCCACATGTGAGCCTATTGCCTCTGGAGCCACTCTGATCACTGAAAAAGACTACCTTCAAAATATGTGTGACTCACCTCAGTAACATACTTACTTAGTTTTTGTTTAATGGGGATATTCCATTTTTACAAACTGGAGTCTTTGAACTAGAAGGATCTTGAAAGGAAACTATCTTGATTTCTAGTAAGTAAGTTTGCAGCCAAGATTGGAACACAGAGCCCTGGGGTTCCAAGCCATTTTAACTTTGGGGCAAGGCCTGGAGAGGCTGTTTGGTGAGCCTAACTATCCACTGAGCAGCCAAATGCCACACACCTAAGGAATTCACATACAGATAACCAAATAATGATGATTTTCTAGGGCCCGGGAAATCTCTGTGATGTAAGTGGTGGTCATTAGTAGGTACATAGAATTTATGGCTCATAATGCTTATAGAAACTAAAAAAGTAGAAATAATAAGATATTAGGAATAATGCCCAGAGTTTAATGCATACATAGGACTCTAATTTCCATTCTCAGAAAAAGAACAAAACTCAGCTTTTTTGTCTTGCTGTGGACAACACAAAAGAACAAAATGTGGAGGCTGGAGCACCCTGTAGATCATCCAGCCAGCATTTCTCAAAAAAGGAGCTGGATGTGTTAATTATTGTTATATAAGGAAAACAAAGGAAGAGTTCTGTGGCCAAATCACATGGGAAATTTGGCATAAACAAAGATAAGCAAGTTCCTTTACTACAGGCTCCTCACTATTAATCTACCAATGCGTATCTTAAACACCCCATAGGGGATCCAGTGCACAGTGACTTCCAAATTCATTTGACGCAGGAACATGTTTTTGTAGAGTATATCTGAAGATTATTGTCAAGAGTGATCTAATTTTGGTCTCTGTTTTATAGATGCAGAAATCAAGTCCCAGGAAATTAAAGTCATTTGCCAAAGACTGCTTAGTGGCAGCAATGTCCTATTCTTATCTGAAATTAGTCTTTCTGTTTATTTTTACTTTCTTGTAGAGACAATAAAATTCACATGATAATTATATCATTTTGCCTAGATTTTCCAAGCAAGCTTACAAGAAAAATATCACAACTAACTTTTGAGAATTAAAAACATTAATAATAATGAAATGATTTCCCCATAAACCTGGGCATGCAATTATTTCCAAAGTTCTTTGAGGAAAATTATTAGCATTTTTCCAAACTAGTATTCCCCAAACAAATTTCTTTGATATTTTAGTCATTATTTTTATGATTAGGCATAAAATGATTCATGTTTTATCCATCATTTAAAAGATCCTTGTGGTTATTTCCAAAGAAGATTAGTATTTCTGTACAGTACAGATAAGCAGTCAGTCATGGAGACAAGGAAGGGGCCTGACTCTCCCATTTGTCTACATGCTGGTTCGAAGGGGCACATCACTTGGTAAGTGGCTAGCACACTCCTCCTTGTTGTCTGTATTTGTTCCCTCTTAACCTGCCCCCCAACAGTCTGGAACAGTTTACTTCAGTGTCCTCCCTGGCTGTCTAGTGGTGTCCTTCCTAGATATGAAGCCGCCATTCTTCACTCCAACATGAGTGCAGCCAGACAGGAAGCATGGTGCCCCTCCCCGACTCTGTCACCTGAAAGGATACTGCTGCCTTTTTGAAGAAGAGGGAGGGATCCTGTAGTGGTTGAGGTTGGGAGGCAAGGGGATCTGGGACCATGATTTGAATACCCAATGTTCTTGGGAAGCTCTCAATGTTGATTCCCACTGAAACAAGCATTTCCCAGCCTTGTCTCAGGTTTTAGTGTTGGAGGTCTCCTTCCTGTATGCTGGGCCCCTTGTGCTACAGACAGGCCCCATTCAAATAAAAGCTCACTTTGTTGTTCCTGCAGATGTTCTCATGATATATGTTTTGGGTAGAATGGCTCCCAAAGTCCTGTAAATCTACCTAGGATTTTTATGCTCAGTGGTATGGACTAGTGCAGAGAAAGAGCCATGAACACTTAGAGTTGTGAACACCAAAGAGTGGCAGGGGCCAGCACCTAGTAGAGTCAATTTCCAGTATTTAACACCAGCTGGTACCAGATGCTGGAAGCCAAAAGTAGCAGTGAGTAGCAGCCGCCTTTGTCAAGTGCGTTGTTGTTTGATTCTTAGTTTTGGAGTTTTTTTGTTTTTTTTTTCATACCAGAGAACAAACTCAGGACCTTGTGCTTGCCAGCCAGGTGCTTATGCCTCTGAGCTAACTTCCCCACCCTTGTCAACTGCTGACATCTAGCATACCTGGTGTTATCTGGTGACATCAGGATCTGTTGACAGATCTGCACTTTGCCAATTCAAGATTTCTACCTGAATCAAGACAAAAAACCCTATCACTTATTGGCAACAATATGCAATATAGAGCACTTCTTAAACACAATCAGATTTGTGTTATAATATATAGAATTTGTCAAATGGATAGAAATCATAAAAAATGCATTTAAAAATAAAAAAAATTCTGTCCTATGATGAAACTAGAAGAGTGAGGCAACTGAAGTATCCCAGTCACAGAAAGACTAAGGTTTACAAACCATTAAACACAAATGTCCAAAATCAAATGAAAAAAGTACACTTAAAGAAAACAAGGAAGAAGCTGGGCATGGTGGTACATACTTATAATACCGGCACTCTGGGATGTTGAGGCAGAGGATCAAAAATTCCAGTCCCACCTGAGCAATTAGTGATTTGGAGAAAACTTGTCACAAAATTAAAAAATAAAAAAGAGCTGGAGATGTTATTAAATAAAATAGCCCTGGGTTCGAACCCCACTAGTGCAAAAACAAAAATTGTTTAAGCACTGAGTCTAAGATTATCTTTTTGTAAAAACTCATTGTATATTATTGTTATTGTGTAGCAGTTCTACATGCACAAGCTGCAGGTTGCTGGAGCAGATGATAAGTATTTCCACATACACAGACTCTCCATGCATGACAACTAGGGACTAGAAAGCTGTCTGTAATCTGAAGAGTCAAGTAATAAGGGCTTTTGAGCTTTTGTCATTGCAATAGGAAGTCCAATTTATTGCCTTTCTCTACTTTTATCATAGGAGACAATTTCCATCTAGCCAGTATAAGAAGATAGGTTATCTTCACAAGCAATTTGACACTAATGACTGTAAAAAAGAAGGTCATGGGCCCTCTCTAATCCTGTAGGGAACATGTGAGTCAGGTGCTACAGGAAGTCCTTGTCCTTCTATAAGAAATAATACTGTCATGGGCTAAATCAGGAATAACCAATAAGTAAGCTAGAAAATTCTATTAAGAATTAAAACAAAAATTTACAGTAATATGCCACTGGTCAAGAAAAGCTGAGTAGATATGGTTGGGTTCCCAAGATTGATTAGCATGGATGTTTGTTCAGAGATGTTGCAAGTGAATGTGCCAGAAAATGTGTCTCTAAAAACAGAACTTGAGATCCGAGACATGAGAAGCTTAGGAGGCTTGTAATTCAATCTGTAAACCACAGACTTCAACAGTGTACTTCAACCATTTTGAAGGTCACCTTCCAAAAGTGTGACCCAGGGGGCCCATGAATTACTTGGGTGCAGTCACCCTTCTTGGGCCGTTACTAAATTTCCCAAATGAAAACAGTTAAAACAGTTCCCCGACCTAGCTCTTATCTCTCTCCCCCTCCCATTTTCCCCTCTCCTTCCCTTTCTCTCTCTCCTTCATACATTTGCAATGAATACTTATTACATGGGTGATTGATAAGCTTCTGACCTACACATTAGCCTCAATAGCTAAGCTTCTCCCTTCCTTCTCAGGGCTGTTCTAAACTCTCTATATTCTTCATATTTAGCATTCATCTGATGTCTCTTCAAACCATTCTGTTATTTCAGATACTGCCTTAGCAAATTTCTAAGTGCCAAAGAGTCTTTAAAAAAAAACAACTTAGGAGGGAGATTAAGAATTGTAAGTACACTGCCAGGCCTGGAACGTTTGCCTAGTGACCTAATTTCATGGGAATTTGCCAGGCCTGTTCTATGGAAGAAATCCAGGCCTATTTCTTCAGGTTCCATGGATTATTCAGCTGACACCCCACACAGCCAAGCTTTTCACATTGTAGTGACCTTCAAGGCACTCTCTCCTTAGAACTGCTCTATTCTAGTTTTGCTTTATGAAATGAAGATGCAATCACTTACACGGCTTACACAAATGGATACAATACAAAGATCTTACCTGAAAGTGGTAATTCTCACATTGACTTATGATAAACCTGTTTTCCTCATAGGTTTAGATTTCTAGTGCATGTATGTTGTATAATTCCACAAGTTTCTAAGAGGAATTTATCCAATGCATTATCAAAACCTATCCTGTCAGTTACTTATTGGCCAAAAGGATCTTCATGAAACATTTTTATGCTCTCTCTCTCTCTCTCTTTCTCTCTCTCACTAGCTCTAGGTCTAAATATAAAGTTATTTTAGACATCACGGTCCTTTTGACATGGTGGCGTATTAATCTGACATTCTCTTCAGCAAACCAGCGCCATAGTATTGGGTGTTGGTCCACACAGAATTGTACCTTAATTCTGGTCTGTCTATAAACTTATAAATTGTTCTGAAGAACATTTTGTACATATTTTTCTCCCTCATCTGGAAATACTGCAGTAGCCTCTGACTGAAGTAAGGAAGTTGTGGTATTCCAACTCCTATATTTCATGAATGAAATGAAAGAAAACCTATGCTAGTACCACAAAATGTTTTTAAAATATAGGTGGTTTTAATCAATATTAGGAGCCTTTTAAAACACTAATCATTGTGTCTAGTTGGTGTTCTCAGTCCTCACAGATAACCCTGCATGTTCAAGGTGATGGGGTAGCCCTGGCAAGTAGACCTTGCTCTCGCCAGGAATGACCTTTAATTCATGCAAAGGCTGATGGCATTACTGGATGTGCCGTGATGAAATGGGTTGCCTGGCACCACTGCCTGTGGCTCTGGAGCGCAGCACCATTGTATGGAGGCTTCATTAAGAACAGAAATGATTCCAATTTTTAAGGAGGCGGTGATTTTTCACAAAAGTACAGTTTTGGCACTTTGATCTTTTTCAAGCCGGCTCCAAATTCATTGAGTCACCCCTGATTTCTTTTCTATATTGAAAGTGGTTTTTAAAACATACATGCCAAGACTCTAAATAATGTCAGAGGAATAAACAGATGATGTTAAAATGGCCTCAAAATAAATACGTACCAAAAGCCTTAACTCTACTAGTACAAATTTATCCTTGGTAAATTTAATCAATAATACATATGTATATGTAAATGTAAGGATGATCATCAAAATGTTCTTTGTAATACCAAAATTTATAAACAAGTAACCAGCAATAGTGTAATGATAAAATAATGGAATACACTACTATATTTGTTGACCTTCACAATATTTTACTCAAAACAAAAAGGTTATAATGAAACTTCTGTAATGATATTTTATGTCTTTTTTATCTTTTTTCTTCATATTTTAGGTGTCTACAGGGTGTTCAGGGTCTCACTACTAGATTGGATTCATAGTGATCCGCCTGTTTATAGCCTCCCAAGTGCTGGGATTACAGACATGCGCAACCACACCCAGTCTCAATTGTCTTCTCAGTGTGCCCCAGGGGGCAGGACTGGCATGGCAGGTCCAAGGATCGAACTGCCAGCCCCTGTGCCTACTTGCAGGCACTTTAATCCACTGAGCTATGTGGCCAGCCCTTATTTTTTATCTTTTATGTCTTTTTAACATGTGTTCATTGTGCACACCAAAAGGGTGCAGCCTAATACTTCTACACATGCGTAGTGTGGGCAATCCAATCCATTCTCTTTTTATCCAGCTCATACACACACACACACACACACACACACACACACACACACACACACACAGGCACAGAGGTACACTCTTCCTCACCTACAGCAATCACTATTCCATGTCCAGGTTGCCTTTTGTATCTGCCACATATGAATGAGAACATGCAATCATTGTCCTCCTTTGTCTAGTTTATTTCATTTAATGTCTTCTAGTTGCATTTTTGGTGCAAATTATAGAGTTTCAAATCTCTTTATGGCTGAATAATACTCCATTGTGTGTGTTTACCATATTTTCTATATGCTTTCATCTACTGATGGTACCTATGCGATTTCATGTCTTATATATCATGAGTACAGGATAGATATATGCTGTGAAGCATGAGCATGTGGGTCTCACTTTGGAACACTGTCTTCACAGGAGTTGGAGAGCTGAATTTTAGGGTAGCTCTAGTTTTATACTGCATTAATACATGACATACTAATATACATCGTGACATACTCATTGATATCCTAACAACAGTGTATAAAAGGTCCATTTTGCTCCACAACTTTAGCATCATTTATCAGTTTCAGAGTTTGGGCTTTTTTGTTTTGTTTTGGTAATACCTGTTTTGATGGAATGAGATGATATTTACACCTAGTTTTGATCTGCCTTTATCTGATGGTTAATGACATGAGGAAATGATATTAAGATAGTGATATGTACCAATCATGGTATTTAAATATTTTTTCTGTATTCTCTAGCTGTTCTATAAAAAAATGCAGTATTTTTTTAATAAAAAGGAAAGGAGATAAAAATAAGCATTAAAATTTATACTAAAATATTTTTTCCTCTTTCCTTCAAAGAAAGCTTTAGAGAAGAGCAGTGAGAATACCCTGGTCACCTCTTTGTGTCCCAGCATGAGGGTGCAGGGAGAGAGGAGCTGCTTTGAAGGGAAAGACACCCATGAGCAATGTCCCAGAGTCTTCTTGTGAGGATCATCAACTCCACGGATGTGTTTACACTGAAGAGGAGGCCTGGATGGGAGAGAATGGCAAAGAATCAATAGGTCCTGAATATCATCAGCAGAGACAATTTTCAATATATTGGCTTCTAGAAGAGTTTCCAGAACTTTCCAGAGCAACAGCAATGGCCCACCTTCTCCGCCCAACCCCACCACCACACAGAGGTGATGGCATTTCACATTCTACTCATGGAGAAAGTAGAAACAAGGAGATGGGGATTTCATCAGCTTGCTTCTTTCCCTCTCTGTTTTGTCCACTCCTGTACAGAGAAGAGTCTTTCCTTTGAAGATGAGTCCCTTCCCCTTTATTCTCTCCCTTATGTATTACCCAAATCTCAGGAACCTTGATGTTTGGACCTTTTCAGACAACCATTAAGCAAGAAGAGTGAACTTCTCAAAATTTGTGAATTACTCACAGAAGTAATTTTTTTACTCATCTAGCATAAAAAGAAAGAAAATCACTAAATTTAAAATAGGAATAATGAGAATCAAATGTATTAAATAATAGAACATGTATAAGATTATGACATTATTTCAGCATTATAAACAGCATTCATAAACATTTTCCTGCATTTGAAAATAATTTGTGAGTGGGATGGTCTCAATTTTCCCACATTCCTGCATGTGAATATTGATTGCTGATAAATCATGCCAAATTATAAATTGAGTTATCCATCATCAACTAATTTTGAAAGCTAAATTATAAAAATCCTTTTGATTTTGTTCATTGTAGAAAAATGCAGTTAATGTGAGCTGGAGTGCATCTGAGTATGTTTAAACTGAAGTCAGCTAGAATTTCAGAAATTAAGTGTCCAGATAAGTGTAGATACTGTGGCTCCATATGTTACATGTTCTCTAAGCTGTGCTTTCTCCTCACTCCATCCCAGCTCCTTCTCTAAGCAGTTAAACATCCTCCATTACTTGACATTATGCAACTGCCTTCAGTCCAACCCTCCCACCTTTCACCTATTGCTATATTCTTCTCTTTGTTTTCCCAATTTCTCAAGAGAGATTCACGTGTAATTACTACTCTCACCCTTTATCTCATTGACCTTTGGTGTCTATTGTAACCATTCTACTAAAATGGAATATCCTCACCAGAGACTCCAATGACCTTGTCCTTCCACCCAGTGGATGCTTTGACTTATTACCCACGTCCTTTCTTTCTGGAAACGTAGAAGCCTTGGCTTCTATGGTATTTGTCTCTTGGTTTTCTTCTGACTTCTCTGGCTACTATTTGGTCTTTCTTACAGATCCTTCTTAGTTCCTTTCTCAGCATGTTTATCTAAAAGTCGCATTTCTCCCTCTTCCCTTTACCTCTCTCTGGTAAAGCTTCTCCAGCTGATATCACTGATCTATTGTCCCCTCCTAAAGTTCAGACCAGTATGGCCTACAGTGTATGGGTCGCTTCCAGCAGGCAGTTTAAAGTTAAAAGTGAAATTTCCACTTTTGATCTTCATCCTTCATGCCCCTCTACACCTCCTTGTACTTCTCATACAAACAAGTAGCAACTCCACAACCTAACCCACAATTTGGGAGCCGACTGTGTTTCCCCAACCTGCTTCCCCCACCATGTCCAGCTCTTTTGTAAACACATCCCTTTTTTCCATCCCTGTTGCTTCTCCCAAGTCTTAGTCACCATCGTTTCGTGTATGGATTGGGCCAGCCTGGAAATGACCTCTGGCTCTGATCTTAGCTTCCATGTATCATTTCTATACTCTACCTGTAGGTGATATTTTTAAATGCAAAACTGATTATAATATTCCAAA
>NDGM011199904.1:0-26241 GCA_002564305.1 Octomys mimax | reverse complement strand
ACATTACTCCAACCTCTCCAGGCCTTTAAAGTTTGAGCTGAAAAGCATGTTACAATTCTAATGGATTCCCTCCCATATGCGATTTTTTTTTCTCTGAAAACTTTTACCATTCTTTCGGTTAGACATCTGGGATTTTGCCTATGAAGCATCAAGGGGAGTTTCTTTTTTTCATCATAATTCACTTAGGTTTTGTAAACTTCAGCTACCTGAGTGTTCTTTCTTTGGATTTGGTAAAATTTCCATTCTGTTTTTTATAAACAGATTTTTAAACTCTATGTGTGTTGTCTTCTAGTTTCTAATCCTAATTAGCCTCAGTTCTGTCAATGTATCATAAGCCAGTAAATGTTAGATGGATTTTTCTTGATCTGTTATCATTTTTAAGGTTTCTCTGAGCAATTTTGTAATTTTCCCTTTTGTTCTCAATTCCTGAAACCCTATCTTCACTTGGTCATTCCTGCTTTTTATATATGGTTACCATTTTTTTTTAAACCTCTGAGGTTTCTATTTGGAGCTTTTGTGTGAAATCTATGTCTTTGCTAAATTTATCACTCATGTTTTGAACCATCTTCATGAGCTCTTCCAATTTTTCTTTATTTTTTCCATGTTCACACTGGTCAGTTTGTGTTTTAGTTCAGCTGTCTTTCAGTAACATCCTTCTCACACTTGTCGAGTTTCTTTAGTTCTCTGTTAGTCATTTCATGTAGCTCCACTACCTGGTGTTCGCTCTTCTCTCCATCTTCTCTCCCCTTGATTTAGTTTGGAAGAATTAGGAGTCTTTGGGAGCGTTTTATTGTTTGCTTCTGTTATTTGTGTGTGTTTGTGTGTGTGTGTGTGTGTGTGTGTGTGTGTGTGTATGTATGTGTGTGTGTCTGTGTGTCTGTGTGTCTGTGTGTGTGTATATCCTCCTTGGTGCTGAGAGTTGAGGTCACAGAGAGTGAGGAAAAAGATGTCGAGATGAAGATCTCCTTTGTTAGTTTACTTAGGTCTGTTTGGGTTCTGATGCAGTTGTAACTGTGTTTGTTCAAAGATATTATTCACCGCTTGAAGCTAATCAATTTAAAATGGTTCAACCTTGAGTCTATGAGTTCTACTGCTTATCACAGCTTCATCAGCTCCAAACATGCACCAATCATATGAATTAAACCTTGGCTTTATGCTGTCACCTTGCATTAGTATTCTTTAGAGTCTACGCCATAATCAGCAGTTCCTCTGCTGTGTGGAAGGAAAGAGAAATGAAGAGAAAAGAGAGACAGGAAGTAGCAAGTCAGTGGGAAGAGATGCATGACTAAAATAATTAACAGGTTGAAACATTAAATAAGGTGTCAGCCTGTGTTAGAAGTCTTGTGGTTTGAGTCACAGGTTAGCACTGAAGGATTTTAAGAGCGTTTTGTGGTGGGAGTTGGGATTGGTCGCCCAGCGCAGAGCTGTAATTAGGGTTGAGGAAGGCTGCGAAGGGTGTTGGAGCCTGTTACTGTTTGTGGTTAATTTTGCCTGAATGCTCTGGGAACAGTTCTCCTAGGGGTACTCCTACCATTCAGGTGAAATCACTGCTCTTCTCCTCCTTTTTATAGGCACAGACATCTGCCATGTACATGTCACTTGTAAGGTGGCAGAGAGGTGAGAGAGCACATGGGAACAGGTACCATGGGAAGACCTAAAGTAAAAGAATGAGGAGAGCAAAAAGACTAAAAGGAGAAAAGAGATGAAAAATAGAATATAGGGGAAAACTTGAGAAAAATTTTAGAAGCATAAACAAGTAAAAAATAATATTGATACAAGGTCAAGGATTAAAGAAAAGAAGACAGAGAGAGACAGAGACGGAGATGGAGACAGAGAGAGACACACACACAGAGAGAGACAGACAGACAGACAGACAGACAGACAGACAGACAGGAAGGCAGGCAGGAAGGCAGGCAGGCAGAGACAGAGAAAGAAGTGGGGAGGAGAAAACAAACAAACACAAACTTGCAGTAAGAGTCCCGAACAGACATGCCAGAAAGGAAATAAGCAAGCAGGCCCCATGTGCCACTGTGCCACGCCCCAAATGCCCACACTGCTCCGGGCACTGTCGCTCTGCTGGCAGTAGCACCACCCTCCCAACTGTCTGCAGACTATCTTCCAGCCCGCCTGTGCGAGATGGGGGTGTTGGTTTCTCTGAGCCCACCTCCCTGGTGCAAGCTGTGCCTTGAGCTTGGTTAATGGTCATCTTTTATCTCTGTCCCAAGAGCCAACCCCTTGGATTAATTTGGAAAGAGAAGGGTGTGAGATAGCTTTGTTTTTTTCTTCACATTTCTTTCTTTCTTTCTTTCTTTCTTTCTTTCTTTTTTTTTTTTTTTTTGTAGGACAGTTTCAATAATTAACACATTGCATACATTCTTCCTAGTGGTTATTTGCTGTACAAGATGAGGACATGATATCCTATTAGAACAAACTCCTCTATTCATTAAGAGAATGTAGCTATATATCTATCATAACCAATAGCTTTCTTGACCTTGAGTTTCCCTTCACCTTTATTCAATGTCCCGCCACACTCCTGCTTCCCTTGCTGTTAGGCTAATCCTGTGCTGGGGTCAGTATTCTCCCTTCAGAGATTCTCTGCCAAGTATGCTGCCAGAAGGTCTCTGTCCCAAACACCCCATCTTTTCCTTTTCACCCGCCCCTCCAGCTCACATCTTGGACTATCCCTGTCTCGAGAGCTCCCTTTTTCAGCCCTGCAGAATTTGGCATGATCTTGAAACTTAACTAAGGGACTCTCTCCCCACACAGGCAGGCGGTCTGTGTAGAATTTCTTGCCTTTACTTTCACGCTGTTTGTGTAAACAACAGAGAGGAGCCCACTCCGGACAGCTGTTCAGTCTCACTCGCTGCCCTCTTCCTCCAGGGTGCGACCCGTGGCTGCCAGCTGGTGGGCCTGGCACCATCCCACCCTTCACCTGAGTTTAGCCCCTCTGCCTAGAGCTGCAGGTTTCCCTGGCCTTGTGAGCAGTATGGCACCACCAGGATGTACAGTCCAGGGTACTTGGGAGGAGGAGGGGACGGTGCAGTGCGCGCCTCTCCAGGGATTCTTGCCTGCAGGCCTAGTTGCTTTCTTCAGGCTGTCAGAGCTTCCAAAGTGCTTCTGCGAGGGGCCAGGGCAGAACAGGTCAGTGGCTGGCTGCAGGCCCCCTCCAGAATCTAGCTAGGTCCTCTTTCAGATTGTTTTTCTATTTCTGAATGTAATTGCCTCCCTTGCTTCATAGTACTTGCATTTTTTACCACATCTTCTCTAATTATCTTCGGCCCTCCGCCTCCTCTAATCAGCCATTATCTATCTTAATGTGAGCCCCTATTAAATATTTGAAATGGTTCAGGTATTAAGTATTTCAGTTTATGCTAAGAGCAGTTTGTTCGTGAGCAGTCTCAGTTGCCTAGGCTGGGTCCAGTTCACGATCCTCCTGTCACAGACTCCGCAGAAGCGGGATTACTGGTGTGCTGTCAGGACAAGCAAAGACAGAAGTTTTGGAAAGATGCACTTTGTATTCCATGTTGTAGATGAGGAAACTGACAGTGACATCTAGAAAACTGCCTAGAGTCACGTATTCCTTAGATACGTAAACAGAGTTTTAAATGCATGCCCGTCTCCATCGAAGGCCACAGCTTTTTCTACTGACCAGCCTTCTCTCTCTGAAAGATTGTACAATGCACCTTAATCTCCTGACTCATGGCAATCTCCAGACACTGAGGACAATTATATTCTGAAGTTATGTGTCACTTCAGCTTCATGGCTAAATTTTACAGGAAAAAGAAATATACTGGGGTAGGGGTTGGGAGAGCGGGGATAAAGAAAAAATGTAATTCCCAGGAGGCAGTGGAGAATTGGATCCCCCCCCAAAAAAAAGGGAAGAACATACATCCAGGGGAGATAGCTCAGTGGTCTAAGTCCCTGCCTGGGAAACTCAAGGACCCAAGTTTAATTCCTGGTACCATATGCCTTGCTGGCTCGGGAACACTGGGTGTGCCAAGAGGGCCATTGAAATTGGGTGTGGTGGTGCACTCCTGTAATCCCGGCGCTGGGGAGGCTGAAAAAGGAGGATTAATCCAAGTCTGAGCTGCACGTGAGACCCTGTAGCAAATAAATAAATAAATAAAATATTAAAGAAAAAAGAATGTACGTCCATTGTCGCTCTGTGTAGAGCTCTTTTCTGCATCTTGTGAAGCAGACGTTAAAGCCTATTCGCTTTAGAAGTGTTTCCACCTTGATTCTGCCAAGTGCATGAGACTGAAGTCATTTCCGTGTAGGATTTCTGGGCTATGATCTAAATGTGATTCCTCAGTCATCATGCTTCTCTACTTGCAGGGCTTGTGCACAGCAAGCCTGTCGCACCCAGGCTGTCCCTGTAAGTAAGACATGTGCTAACCCACGTAGTTAGCGGCGTGTGGTGGAGAAGAAGCCACTTCTGTGGCCTGCCTGCCACCTGCCTTTGTTCGGGCCTTAGAGAACAGTCACTGCAGTGCTCTTTCTTTCTTCTTTCTTTCTTTCTTTCTTTCTTGCTTTCTTGCTTTTCTTTTTTAGATTTACCTAGTATAGGGTCTCACTGTGCAGCTCTGACTCGCAGTGACCGCCCTGTTTTCAGCCTTCCCAGTGCTGAGATTACAGGCGTGAGCCACCACGCCAGCCTCCGTGGCTGGCTCAGCACGCCCTGGGGAAGGTTGGCGCAGGCTGCAGTGCCACGGATGGATCCCTGGACCCCGTGCTTGCCTAAAAGGTGCTTGGCCCACTGAGCTAACTGCTGCCCTTTTACTTGAGCTTCTGCTTTTGAGGCTTCCTTGTTGGCCCTGGAAAGTGTGCAGTTAGAACCTGAGAGCTGGAAATATGGACTTGGACTCCGGAGCACGTGGGAATTTAAGAAAGACACCAGAGTTCATTTAGCAACAGCCATGGCAATATTGCTTTAGGGACAGGTTGTCCCTTCTGGTATTAATATTTTATAGAGAATGGCACAATGAGCCTTAAAGCCAGTCCTTGCAGATATTCTGTACAGTAAGATGAGAAAAGAATGGATAATGAGATGAAGGGAAATCACTACAAAGCCAGCAAGTACATGTGTAAATATGTTCTTCACTTTTGGAGGTGAGGTTACCTGACAAGTTCATTTTCATGACGCAACAGTGTATCTGTTTTGCTTTCAACAACTGCTCTAATTTGTGTTGCTCATGATATAGACATAGGGCAGCATGAGGTTAGTTGTCAGCAAAATTTTAAATTTAAACAAAAGCATCACAAGAAAGAAGCATACCATTCTGCCACAGCTTTGGGCCCTGCAGTATAAGAAGCTACTCACTATTACTACTACTACTACTACTACTACTAATAATAATAATAATAATAATAATAATTAGTAAAATAAGATTTGAAATAAAAATCCTATTGGAGCAAGAAGAGAGAAAGAAGAGGAGGAAGGAAAGAGGAAGAAAACAAGAAAATGATAAGGAAGAAGTTGCTGAAGTTGTTAATCATGTGCTTCCAGATTTTTTGTAATTCAGTATATTTGAGTCTTCCTAGGAAGAGGCCAAATATGCCTTTAATTCATTCTTTTGCATAAATTACTGTATGACAGAGGATTGCAGATGCACTATACTTTCACTTACACTCCAATTGGCAATCCTATGATCTCCAATTATTTGGTTAGAAATGTGCTGTGAAATTGTTGACAGCTACACAGTTTAAAACAGTGCTGCCTACTCATAAGCATTGTCTTAGGTCAGATGAGTTTAAATCTCAGCCGATGCAGTTTTAAAAACTCTAACCTGTATATTAATGAAAGGGCAATATAGACGTAATTCAACCTAGGCTGGGGAGATAGCATAGCAGTCTAAGCACCTGCCTGGCAAGCACAAGGACCCAGGATCGATCCCCGGTACAGCATGCTGTACACCAAAATGGCCACTGAAACCAGGCATGGTGGCACATGCCTGTAATCCCAGCGCTGGGGAGGCTGAGACAGGAGGATCACTACAAGTCCGAGCTGCATAGCGAGACCCTGTACCAAATAAATAAAAAGAGATTAAAAACAATTTAAAAAGAGAAATAATTGAAGCTAATGATACTTCCATTTCTTAAAAGTGATGTTTGAAAAAGCACCACTCGTTATTTGATTAAAGTATAAAACTTAGAGGAATATATAAGTATCACAAGGAATACATTTCTCCACTTTCACAATCATATAACAGACTTTATCGAGCCACGTGGTTTCTAAGCAAATTCCTTGGTAAATATAGAATTTTGTAATATGTAAAAATTCTGTAAAATCTTTAATTTATATTTATTCATCTTAATACTAAATAAAACAATATAAAGAATATACAGCTAGAGTAAACAATGCCATTCCTTCATACAACTGATCTTGAGAAACCATGTTTAAATGTACTATATCTATATATCATAAATTATCAATTAATTGACTACCTAATTAAACCACTTCATTTATTAATAAAAATGGTTCAGGAGATACATATGAAGTACAAGAGAAAATTATTGAAATATAAGTAAAACAAATGATCAAGTTCTACCAAGTTCCCACAGAGAAGCCCTGGGTTACCTGCCCAGATTGTACAGAATATCCACCCAGACTATTTAGGAAACACAGCAAGAGTTAAGTAAAATAAATTCAGAAAGCATCAGTAATCTTTGTTTCTAGTGATATTAAAGGACACCACAAGTGAAAAAGCCAACGATATCCACCCGACTTTCTGACCTGGTTGAAATCTAGACGTGTGTCACTTCTTGACACTGTTAAATTTCTGTTCCATGCACTGGGTTTAACTCTCCTTCCCCAGAGACTTCCGAGAACTCCTTCCTGTTCTCTTTGGAGCCGCCCTCAGATGTTGCTTCAGAGACACTTCATCCATTTGCAGGCAGTTTGCTGTGAGAACTCGAGAATCTGCAGCTTCTCTCTTGATGTGTTGCTCTGGAATCTAAACGTTCAATCCCACAGGCCTTTTTCATCACAGAAAAGTTTTCACCCCTTTTGTGTTCAAGGTTTCATATCCAGCATGCTGTAATGTGAGCCATATCCCAGATTCTGTCCTGGCTAACTCAGTAATTCTTAACAGCTGACTTCAACTTAAAATACTGAATGTGAGGCACACAGAGGCTTTCTTTCCTTTGGGCCATTACGAAACGCCCAGCCAATGTCATTTTTTTCAGAAGGAAGAAGAAAGGAAACTGATCATTTTGTTCTACTCCTATTCTTAATAATACTGGCATATGATCTGATTAACGTTTCAGTCATAAATCTTTTTAAGCTTTTAGTTTTTCTTAAAAGTGTGTGTACAACTGACACAGGAGCCCAAGAACTTAATTTCTTTAGAAATTATATTTATTTTATTTATAAATATTCCTTTCAAAACCAAAGCATTTCTTTGGGGATGAGATTTATAAGATGGTTATATGTCAAGGGATGTTTATATATTCTGATTCTCTGTTGGAATTAAAGCTAACATTTAGCTCTTTCTGCAGGCGAGAAATAGAAGTGTCTATTAGAAAGAAACAGAAAATACGCATTAATAGCTTCTTTCCAAAGTGACATTCAAATAAAAGCAGAGATATTAATTTTATAAATAATTACTTATTCATATGCATAATGAAGATAAAAGAATATGAGGCACAAAGAAAAAGATTAAGATGTTCATTTTCTATAAATGTTTAAAATTCAAGACACATTGGTAAAATTAAGATACTTTTTCTATTTGAATTACATAAAATATAAAATCTGCTAATTTTGTCTTAAGGAATTCTTAACTTTTGAAGTAGCTCCTCAGCTTTATTTAAATTTTTTAAATGACATCATAATCTGCTTCTTCATTATTTTTATTAGAAATTTAGGTCTCTCAGGATTTTTTCTCTTATTATCACTAACATGGTTGTGAACATATCTTATGGTCCATAAAATCCCTGCTTAGCTTACTGGAGTGATGCTCACTATATCAAAGGCCGTGGCTGGCTCAGGGTCCCAGTCTCAATGGAATCCCAGCTTCATCTTCACTCCCAGAGTCTGGGCAGTATTACAAAAAGACCGTGGTCACAGAGCCAGGCAGATCTTCCTCCTAATGGGGCATTTATCTTGTGAAATTTGGACAAGTACCCTATCTTGTCATCTCATTTACCTGTGTTTCTTGTTTCAGGATGAAAATGGAAAGAAAATTTTCCTTTTAACTTTAGTCTTTCTGAAGACTACATGAAAACTTAGAAAATGGCTCTTTTTGAATCTTGTGATTGGGAAAGTAAAAGTAGTTTTCAATTTATTGTCATAATAATTATATTCTTAGCATGAGAATACTGTTTCTTTTACCATTTATAGAGAACCAACAATATTAGAAACTTAGAAGTTGGACTGAAAATATATTCTTGGAAACCTATAAGACACGAATCTAATCTAGAATAGAGGTAGAAGAAAATCTAAGCTACCATTCACTCCAGAAAAAAATCTGAAAAGGGTTGACCAAGGACCCTGGGGACGGGGACACTCTCAACCCACACGAGACACTCGAGGCAGTAATAGAAGGGAACAGGGAGCCTGCGGCTTAAGAGTCCAGTTCAATAACCACATCCCAAATTTTACAAATGTTTCAAAGAAATAAACTCCAAGAAATGTAAACTATATTATTTCAATGTACTTTGCAGCTGAGAAATAGGCCCCATATCCAAAATACCAGTCAATATTTTGGAAAAAGGAAAGTAACAGTTTTGTTTTAAACATTTAACGCAATATTTCAGCATCTACTTTCAAAATAAAGTCTGTATCTTTTGCCATGGATAGTAAGGTTACTCCTGAGAAATATTTTCGTAATAAATGCAATCAGGTAGTAAAGGAATATGTAGCAATAAAACTAACCCATGTAGACCCATCAGTGATGTGTTTTATGTTTCCGGGCCATTAGCCTGTTATTTTTATTAAAAAATCTTACATACCATTATATTGTTGGTTTGTCCACTTTGAGATTTTAGTAGCACCTAAACAATACTTACAAAAAGACTAAGCAATGCAAAATAAATCATTCATTTAATGGACAAAAAACTTTAATTTTAATTAATATATAAAGAATATTCTTTCAACCAAATAAAAGTTACTTTTAAAAGATGAACCACATTAATACATACTAATATTTTTATAAAATATTCCATAACTATGAAGACAGATAGAATGTCATATATATCTTTCAGAAAATCATAATAATTTCTAGATAACCGACTTTTGGATAAAGACTTTAAAAGCATTGAAATGTTATATTCAATTAATGAGTGTTTAAAATGATTATTTAAAATGAGATTTTTAACACAAAACCAATTAAAAATGAAACAAATTTAACTTTGGAACATGTGATAAGAATGCTTTATGATTTTCATTCCATGCCTTTCTAATATGTCACATTATTTTGAACCATGTCCTGTGCTGTGTCTAGTTTTCTAAAGACCCCTTAGACAGCAGTTCAACTGAGTTTTTATTTATCATATTCTCGCCAGCAGAGGGCGACACAACATTGTAGAGTCACCAAATCTCACAGAGGGTCTCCTAAGAACAAAGCAGCAGCATAAATTAGAGACCTACAGTCTACTTCTGTTTCATTAAAACGTATGTGTGAGTCTGTTCCTTGCATTTTGAATAGTAACTATGGTACATTTTTCTCTCTAATATTAGTCCAAGGAAGTCTGCGTGAAAAACTAAGAAGCGGTCCTGTGATGTTACTCGGTTTTTGAAAGAAATTTCAAAACATGCAAATTTCCAGCATGTGTATAGACATTTCTCTAGAGATTATATATCCTTTTCATAGTGGCATGAGAGGGAGAGAATTACCTTTGAGACAAAAAGAGCACCTCTAATTTGATTTATGCTTTTGCAAATGAGTTTATCAATAAGATATGTAAGATGTACTAGATATATACTAAGATATATACTAGATATATACTAAGTATCTTCAGTACCTAAGTATTCATATGAAGTTTAATGTTTTAAAATCAATTTCCTATATTACTTATTGTTTTACAATACTTTTGTGACAGATTAATATTTCCTTTCAAAAGCGAGAATCAAAAAAAGAATCAATTACACAAAGAATTGAAAAGTGTTGAAATTTAATCTAAAAAATGTAATTTTGTGTCATAGTTAAGTTAGTACTGAAGACACTTTGTAGCTTTTACTTTGTAGTAAAAATTAATTTATTTGATTTAAATCATTTTCATAAGGTCAAGGATTATCTTGCTCTTCCAGATATAAACCACAATTCTTTTCTTCTATAAGCTATTATTTGCCTCTTTACGTTTTACCTGGTGACAAATGGCTAAGCACTTACAAAGCTCATTTTGTGACACAGCTAAACATTTGCTCTTCTCTTTAATGTTCTTGCCCGGGTACTTTGCACGAGCCAGCCTAGACATCTGTGGACCTATAAAGAAATAGTACTGTAAATGGATTGTCTTAACGTTTTGAAACAGATGACATGGAAAATTATACATTTTAAAAATTCCAAATTCCAAATTAAGGAAATTTAATCTTGGTTGGTTTTATAACAATTAGAACATCTTTCTCATTATGCATTTATTAGTTATGTAATCAATTTTTTGATTACACATGATAATCAGCAGCTATCTTTATTAAAAACCTGAAAAAATACTAATTTATCTCACTTACCTGAGATCATTTACCTGCCTTGACATTTTACAAAGGACAGAATGTTAAATTAATGCTATCCCAGCATCATTAGGATCTGATTGCAGAGATTGCACTCACAGATACTACAGCATCTTAAGTTTTAATCTGTCTCATTGGGATACCTAGAAACATGTCACCATGAATGCTGTAAAGTATTGGTTTCAAAATACTTTGTTCATTGCAAATTTTATTGTATGTACAGCTAGATGTTTCATTATATGCAAATACGTAAATGCTTTTTAAGTTGTATTCCCAGTTTCCTGAACAATCTTTTAAGTAACAGTCCTTTGTTGATTAAAATTATATTTTCAGTCTCCACTCTAAGCTATAAATTTAAATTTGATGTTTCATCAGAGCCCACTTTCTAATCATTGCATGATGAGAACAATTTTTACTCACAGCCTACTGTCTTCTAAGCATTATACAAAGCACTCTTTGTGTATTACTTGCAAAAATCTTTGCAGAACATATATGAGCTTAGAGCTAGTCTGCCATCACTTATAATAAAAAAGCCAAGTTTTAAAGATACTAAGAGTTTAATCTATGGCTACTTCACTAGCTAGTGACAGGGATGGGTTTCAATGTTCTTACCTCCCTACATATCTTAGAGACAAACACTCATGTCTACCCTTATTCCTGCTCCAAAGAGCAAAGTTTTAGTAAATAAGCACTATGACTTTTAAGATGAGACATGTTACAACTGCAATTTCATAGACTAGAAGATGAATAGCATATTATACGATTTGTACTAGACCAATGTAAGTGCATATGGTATATATTCAATAATTAATAAGATTCTGAACCATAGAAGCAGATTCTACTTACTCAGTCATAGCTCACTCAGTCATAGCCACACAAGAGGGAAGCTACACAGTCTGCAGTCCATCATGTCAAATCGTGCAGCATTTGGAAATTATCACTATAAACGTTTTCTGACTAACTAGCTAAGTCCGAACCAAATCAACTATGAATACCACCTTTCGCAGTTCCTCTTCTTTCCTTTCTTTCTCTTTCCTTCCCTCTTTCTGTCCCTTAGTCCCTCTCTTGCCTCCTCTTTTTCTTTTTTTTCTTGGTACTTAAGATTGAAGCCAGGGTCTCACACAGTCTTGTCTCCAGCCTTTTATTTATTTATTTATTTTTGAATTTTGATTTTGAGGTAGGATCTTACTAAGCTGACTACATGGGGTTCCAGTTGCCATCCCTTTGTCACAGTTGCCCAAAGGGCAGAGACTACACATGTAGCCCAGGAGCCTTTTCAGTTCTGTCTTTCTTACTCCTTTAAATACATGGAAGTAAATATACTGAAAAATGTTCAACTGGGAAGATAGCTCAGTGGCATAAGTGCCTGCCTGGCAAGCACAAGGTCTTGAGTTTGATCCCCAGTGCCAGGGGGAAAAAAGTTTCAAAAAGAAAAGAGATGTTTCTTCTCATAGGCTCTTGATGGTAATTGATTAGAAAAATGTAATTAAAAGTGTGTTAAAGCTGCATAAGCATTTGGTGCTATTTTGGTGTAAGATCGTATATAATTACGCAATAGTCACAGTATCAAAAATATTCATGGTATCTTCCCTTCAGTAGATGGCAAGAAATTTCAAACCTAACTGCCTCACTCATGATGGACATGTACATTGTCTTATTTAATATCCATAAGAACCAAAACAGCCGTCAATGCACACTTAGGTTAGACTACATCCAAGATACACAATCTTGACACTATTAACATTCAGGGCTAGAACACGGTGTGCAGTGGGTGGGAGGAATTCTGTGTAATGGAAGGCACTTGACAGCCCCCAGATCCCCGTATACACATTAGGTACCAGCATCACTAGCTCTCCACTTCCCAACTGTGACAACCACAACTATCTCTTTTTTCAAAATATTGTTCTTAGCTGGCCATGTTGGTAGTGCATAAAGCCTGCGCTCATTTTGGCCACTGGTACATATATTATACATCTTAATTCTTTCTACACTGTTTTCCTCTCCCTTCCCTCCACATTGTACCCTCATCTCTGGTCCCCTTCCCTTTTGCAAAAGATCTCTCTGCCTAAACCCTGGAGAATGTAGTAGGGAATGACTAGAGAGAAACAGTAGAGTCGTCTGCTCAAGACTACTGAAATAGGGTATGTGTTTTTGCAGTTGTCTATTTCCTTTTAGGAATAGAATTGTTAAATGTAAAAATAATCGATGTGCAGATAGATCAAATTTGTTATATAGATTTTCTCCTTATTTTTCCTTTTAATCTAGCTAAGTAGTTTTCAAATTTAGTGTACTTTACAGAATTTTAGCACAAAACTGTGCACAATGACTGTTAAAAAATAACTCAAAAGTCATTACTGCCATAGTGGAATTGATGACGGATAGAAGTGATAGATTCAAAACCTGCATTTTTCCAACAACTATGAGAGTGAAGTGAAAGTTGTTGTAACAACACTTCACACTTAAAGCTGCCATACTGGGTGAGAGTGGCAATGACATTTCTACATAGGTTTTTCTGAAGAAGAACTTGAACCTGAGGCTTAAAGGATAAATAGAAGTTACCCAGGAAAGTCTGGGCTGAAAACCTAGTTCTTCAATCTGTGTACGAAAACTTCAATCACACACTTCTATTTGAAAAATATAACAATTAATACACACATCTAATAGATATACACATCGCTAAAGAAAAATCTCTACATTAATTGATTTTATTTAATTACTCTTACTACTTGGAAATATTAAAGAGAAGTAGGTCACAAAAAATGTAATATACTGGATAATCTGTAATTAATTCATTTACAATGTTACAGTACTCTGTTTATTTCAGTCTGCATCAATCAAAAAACTTCATAATTATTTAAAAAGATGAATTTTCCAAATAAAGGGCTGACTTTTTAAAATACCTCAACATACACTATTTTTCTCAATCACCCAAATACCCAGTATACAAACTAAGGCTTTTTCCTTAATTTTTCAACTTTTTAGTTCATATTATGCCAGCAAATGGAGGATAACTAAATCTTCTTCACTCCTTTTACATCATAAGCTATATGTAGAATTAAAAAAAAATAAAGAAATAAGTAATGTCAGACAAATTAATGTGATTTGGATAATAGGATGCACATCTAGGTTGGTTCCTATTTATGTTTACTGCCAACAATTAGCACATCCAATCATTAAGCAATATACATTCCCTGATGCAAAAAATAATTAGTGAAATAATAAATTCTGCTCAAATTTATACTTCTCCCCAAAGACACCTTTTTAGAAAAGGCCCTGATGTCTTGATTTATTGCCCCTGCTAAAATAAAAGAGTTTGCTTTCTGGTGTGAAATTCAAGACCTGTGAAATTCAAGCATACTTGTGAAACACAAATGTTTTCATATATTAATCACTTGTAATGAAAACGAAAGTCTTCCATTGAACAAACATGTTATAATCCTGCTGGATAAAATAACATTAAGTTGTTAAAAATTGTCTAATTGTTTTTCCTTGTTGCCTGTTATCTTTAACTTTTATGTATATTAGTTTTAAATCCACATAAGTAAGTAATCTGCATGGTAACTCCAACTATTTGGCTAACTTAATAAATTGAGGCAACTATGCATTGCATCACCAAAATATCTACTATTAAAATGGAATTTATTAACAGCATAACTGCCCAGACAAGTTCTCAATATGACTTTTAAAAATCATACTTTGGAAACTTTAATATCCATAGGAAATAATGCAAGCATCTAACAAAGAAACTCTAGTTATATTGATTTTAATACAATAATGTCATGGAAGAATTTTACTCTTATTGATGGTGTTGCAGAGTATTTCAGAACATAGAAAAAATTCTTATGACATGTTGTTGAATGAAAATGTAGCTTTCACAGCAGTTTTTAGAGTACTATTTCTCACTGTAAAAAGAAGAGTTCATACACATAAAGTAATAAAAGGGCATACAATAGTGTTGCATATGTGACTACAACTGAGAGAATTATTATAAAGTTTTATTTCATTAGTGTTTATTGTCCAAAAGTTCTAAAATGCACTGCAGCTGTCCTACCAAGAAAAATAATTAAAATTGCATTAGAAAAAATAGCATCTGAATATAGGAAAATATTGGAAAGTAAGCCATATTACTTTTAGTTTGTACCTTTAATAGCTTTTGAAAATAATTAACATGATAAATTTTACAGCAAAAACATTGTAACATTTACAAATTTGTGTAAGTGGAATAATTTTTGTATGATTTTTTTATGATAAAGTTGTTACACTATCTTCAAAAAACATCTGCTTTGTTTCAAAGACACTGATATGATACAGAAATAGAATAAGGAATGTACTGTACCAGTGAAACTCTACCTTCTAGGTGTAATAAAGCTGCTTCAAAGGCAAACATAGATATAGGAAACTGAGAAGATGAGATTAGATGGAATCAACAAAGACTTTTGGTTTGAATAATGGAATTGGATGATTTCTTTTGGAATGTGGCCAGGGTAGTAGAGATGGGGTGATTAAGCTCTTGGGGAAATATGTAATTATCCTGGTTGTTAAGACAGTAGGTTTACATTTCATGTCAATTTTCAACAGCAGTTTGTTACCCAGCGACAATTGTAGGATGTGGATTCAGTATTTATCCACAAGAATGAACACCTCTGTATTTAGAAACCTAGTCCTCAATCACACCAGTCAGCAATTAAATCCCAAAGCCCAATTTAGCTTTTCAGATGTGAAGTCATTTTTCCACAAATCAAAAGTAAGAATACACTGAGGCCATAAAATAAGTAGCTTTCAAGTATTCCACTTTCCTTAATTTAATGAATTCTTTATTGCTGTGATTTATAACAATAAATAATATTCCTGAATAATAAAGATTATCCAATAATAAATGGGTATTCTTTTTGCAAAGTTAGTATAACATTGAATATTTTCACCTATGTTTTACTTTTTATCCCAGGAAATAACTTCTAAATAGAAAACCCTAATAGATTTCAAGAAGTTTTTCAAATTAACATAATAATTATTGAATGGACTGATCAAAATACTGTTAGATTCTGGGTAAACTATTCAGAATAAACCAAGCAGCAGGTGGGATTAAATGTAATGAATTGCAAAATAAGACATAAATCCCAACATATGTACTTCAAGCCCATAAACATTTCCTGAAAAGACTTTTTCTAAGCAATGAACACCCAAAAACATTAAACAGTTTTCTAAAACACATCTGCAGAATCACACACAAAGTATGGTAAATTACTTACAAAATGTCAGTTTGTGTTCAAATTGTAAGCCTATAGAGAGTGTCGCTCAGCGTGCAGCTGTTATCTATGATCCCCATTTCAGAGAATGTTAATTCATGATTGGAATAGTATACTCTTGGCTCCAGATATATCTGGAAGTAAAATCCAAAGGATAGCAGAATCCTATGGTAAGCTATAAATACATAAATACAAATACGTAGATTTTTCCAATATACTTTCAGCCTTTTAATACATTTCTACTATTTTATGCCATCTTTTTGCATGTAAAAGAAACATAAACTACTTTGAATGTTTTTGATATAAAATAGAAAAATTTGGAAATAGCTCAGCAGCACAATGTCTACCTGTCAAGCTTGAGGTCCTGAGTTTGATTCCCAGTGCCAAAAATAGGAAATGTTTTAAAAATTGAAGATTTAAATTTTACAATCCCATAGGGAAGTAGAACTACCAAAGTATATATTTAAAAATCCCTTCCCCGTACTAAGCCCCAAAATGAAACTGCATATTTACACAAATCAAATCAAGCTTTTCCTTGCGAAACCTGAATCTATAAAAATAACATTACACTAATCAACAGCTATCACTTGCAAAAATCAGATCTAAGCTCACCGCAAATTACCTGAAAGTGTGCTTCTTGTAGAAAATGGGATGGTTACATAACTGACCTAATGTTTTCTTTTCCAAGGATTAATTGAGCTAGAATACATAAAATACTTAGAAAGGTATTTCGTGCACATCATACTATACAAATATTGACTGTTAGTATTTTGATTCTAGTAGGAACCAGGAATACAAAAACAAACAAGCAAACAAATCCAAAATGGGATTTCTGGATAACTAGCAATGTGTCACAAATACGCAAAGCCTTTCTGCAGTGCTGTCAGGCTATAGTATGCATTACACTATGTCATATGAAATAATATAAATAGCCTAAAGCTAAAGCGCTCTGACCAAGAATTTCTAACATATTTTAATGAGAAGAAGGCTCTAGTAGTTTAACAGGTCTGTGCTTTGGCTATGTGCAAAGGACTAAGTAAAGCCATGATCTGGGAAAATCAGGCTCTGTAGACTTCAGAATTCTCCCATAAGAAACGTAAATTGTCAGGGGCCTTGAATCTCCCAAACTCCAGTCTCCATGCTTCCAATCTTGCTGTGCTCAAATAATGGGACCCAAAGAAGCATGTGCTTATTTAACCTGGCACCCTGATTTTGAAGTTACGGAGGTTCACTGAGAGATCCTTTTAGCCTTCTCTCAGTTGCAATGAATAAATGGTTGAACAATGTGTTGGGTAAAAACATATCTGATAGCTAGACATAAAAATTTTAAAGAGCCACATTGCCTAGAAGAACAGAGAGAAGAATGTAGAAGAGCAGATAATGAGGGAAGAAATAAACATTCATTAACACATTCAATGGATATCTGAATGGCTCTTAGGTGCCAGGCACTCTTTGAATTGTTTCAGGCCCTGGAATTATTCATCAAGAATAGTCAAGAATTCCTGGATTCATGTAGTAATACTCTAAGGTTATAGTGCAGCCAATAAAAATAAAGAAGGAAATACATAGCATCTTACGTGAAGACCAAGGCTTTGCAGAAAAAGAAAGAAGAGAGGGAGTATGAGGAGTATCCTGTAAAGCTTCAGTGGTAAGCAGGAGTTTCACAAAAAATTCTCAGAAATCTAAATGAAAAGAGAGGGAAGGTTTGCAGATTTATGGAAGGGAGAGCCCGGATTGAGCTATGCATAGTTCCTGAGGCAGCTGGTCATCTCATTGATTGTCAGAACAGCATGGAAGCGACTGTGGCGGAGCAATGTAAGCAAAATGCAAGTAAATGTAGAGAGTAATGATGTCTGGAGATGACAGAGAAGCAGCTCCTGGGAGGCCTAGTAAGCCTCTGAACAAACATGGGTTCTTACTTTAAGTGAGATGGGGAAGCCAGAGAGAGCTTTGAATAGTATCTGGGGATGATTTGACCCAGAATTTAACAGGCTCCTTCAGGCAGGCTGCTTGGTGAGGAATGACCTAGAAAGTATACTTCCTTCAATTTATGGCCTTATGTTTTCTGGTGATCAACTTCCATTTGCAAATTGGTCAAGAAAGGTTACGACCTTAATTGTCAGGTCTGAGACAGCGTGGAGAACCCACAAGAATAGCACGCCTATCTTCAGCCAATGGTAACCTTTTAGAGTTTCCAGTGATACAGACAGGCCTGTGGCTCACGCGCTGTAGGTTCACCATCACAGTTTACTGAAGAGAAAAAAGTCTCAAATTTACACTTCTGTAGGGCTCACAATGCCTACGTACAGATCAGAGGCACCAGGGAATGCTTAAATACATGAACCCAAAGTCTTCAGAGCATATCCTACCATGAAACTTTTCCCTCCAAGATACACCCATGTTCTTTAGTTCAAAACAAGCTGTGTTCAAATATAAGCTCCATGGCTTCTGGGCTGACGAACTTTGAGTTCATAGTTTACTTTCATATCCTCCTCTCTAGATGGGGATAAGAGTACTTCACACGCCAGAACAGGATCAGATAATGTTTGTAAAGTGTCCCAAATGGTTCCCCCAATTAATGCTGCTCCCTGTGTTCTCTTACTTATCTTAAAAATTAACCATCTGTTAACATTAAAGGTGTAAATTGGAGTGTGACCTTTTGTTGCTCTTACTTAAGTTTGGGCAGGCTCTATCAAAGAGTGTAGTACTATACCACCTTGTTTTATGGCGATCTACAGTGTAAAGTTTCCAAGATGCTGGGATCCTAACAGCCACGCACAGGTATAGCAATTCTATAGGATCTGAGTTTAAAAATAGTTTGTTTTTTTTATTTAAAAATAGTTTGTATTTTTAAATAAGCCTCAGAGATCCTTAGTTACAGTGAAGCATATGATTAGGTGGGGTCAGTGGGGTCCAACCCTATGCTTCCCTTCTAAGTGTTGTGTTAAAGACAGTGGCTACATGAAGTGATTCTCCATTTTTTTCTTACTTACGGACAGGGTCTTACTAGGTCCCTAAATTTTCAAAGCTGGGCTCAAGCTGTTGTCCTGCCTCAGCCACCAAAAGTACTGGTATTATAGGCATGTGTCACAGTCAATGTTCCATGATATCAGACTTAAATAAAAAAAGATGAATAGCTCATGGTTTCCTTTCTCTCAAAAGTTTCTGGTTGGGTACACATAATTACCCATTCCAAAGGACCAAGAAGTGAACAAAAACATTTACAGCGTGCCTTGTATGTATATGAAATAAACTAGAATAACCTGGTTTCTTAAAACATAGCAAATGCTCTGACAAATGCGAATTTACCCTCCTTTTGTTAAGCTTTCTTTAAATTACTTTCTGATATGAAATTTACATTTCCAAACTTGGAAAACTATGAAAATATTCATTTTACACCAAGGATTGTGCAGATTATTCAGCAACTTGATGGAAAAATTGCTAAAGTAGTGGATATACCCTGAAGGACGGTGCCTAGAAGGATTCAGCACAGCCTTGACATAGACTTCTTGCCAGATCTCTCCCGATCTGCTGGAACTTGGGGGCTTAAAACACAGGCTCTGTTTGATTCCAAGCCTTCTTGCTACAAAGGAAAGACAGACAGATGTTCTTGTTGGTATTTTCCTTAGGAAATCTACACTGCTTCTCTTGATCTGAGTACGTGGTATCTGAGATCCCTGCAGAGATCCTGAGCCTTATGCTATTTCCTGAGTTCCTGCAACTACCCTGCCCCCCATCAAAGATAACATCAGATCAGAACAACTGAAGAGCTCACTCTGCTCCAGAGTTTTAAGTCATGAAAAGTCTCTATTTGTGGGCTAGTAAAATATGTCACTTCAAGGTTTCCTCAAAATTTTAAAGGGGACCTTTTAGGGCTCATGCATTTCACAGGCTCTAAAGGAACTAAGAATTCTCTACAAAACCTGAGGCCGCACCACTAGTTCTGATCTTAATGGCCAGAGTGCCATTCCTGTGTGCAAACCATGGCACTTTCTCCTTGCCGTTCTCTTTTGCTTCCCACCAGTTTTGGAATGAGCCAAAATTCTATTGCACGTGCTGGAACTGCCTGAGCACCCGGCTGGCATAGAGTTCCCAGCCGCATGTAAATACTTAAACTTGTGCATGCGTTCATACCAGACCCATCGAGCATTTCATGCATTCTTCTCAGTAATTTGGTGTTCAGAGTAAAAGTGGAAAGGCAACAGGTTGTTATAAAAAGATCTCCAAGAATGTTTTGAGTTTTCATTTTACCTCAGTGGCATTGATAGGACAGAGAGCTTCTACTCTGGAGCCCAATCTATTCTTTGTGGAGCTCTCCACAGTACGAGCTGTTAGAAACTGGAGAATAAGATTATATTTGTATCCTGAGCTGTTAGCAATTTAGGCATAGATGTTGTTCACTCAGTGTTGAACTGTACATGCATGAGTGAAATGAAGCAGTTCCTGCAAATTCTCAGGCATATTGACTGTAACTTGTCCGATACTTTTGGCACACCAATTCTCATCTTTAAACGCCAATTTTAGTCATATAATCCACAGGCAAAAGTGCCCTATGGATGAGGTAGGGAAAAAAGCAAGGAGCAGTGAAAGTGAATCGGTAATAGCATCCTCATCAGGGGCCTGGCCAAAAGTTATTTTGTGGAGGATACTAACTGCACACACTCCTTGGTCATCCCAACTTTAGGGCTGGAACAGAGGAGCTGGGTTGGTGCTGCTTAGAGAGGCTGAGAAATAAAAGGCAAATGAAGATGAACTCCATTAAATCGTGATTAGTAAAATAGGTTGTGAGAAATCTGTTGTGAGAAATCTTAGCAAATTTCTAGAGATTCACTGGGGGGAACAATGTAACAGGAGCCTTATACATACTGTACTTGATAAGTGGAGGTATACATCCTTGTTCTGGGAGTGTAGCTCAGTGCTCAGGCATGTGCTCAGCATGTGTAAGACCCCGGGTTCAATCTTTTGCACCACAAAAACATAAAGAAGAGTACACATCCTTTACTAAGTGTAAGTTCAAAACCTTTATTTAAAATGCATTTAAGTGACTTAAGGATTTAAAGGGTTTTTCTGCCTCTGTCTCTTGCTCTTCTCTTAATATTTTCTATTACCTGGTAAGCTTATCTTAAAAGCACACTTTATTCCAAGAAAAAAAGTTATATTCTATTTTTCTCACTAAATATCCTTCCACAAAGACTAACTCAGCATATGTGTTTCAGTATTTACTGCACATACTTGCTTTTATTGCTGAAAAGACTCTGGTTGGAGTCTTTGAATTCTTATCTATTGCCTGTTTACTGAATTTTCAGGCAGCTTTCTTAGGATTAAACTATCTTTCACTTTCAAAGATAGGGACTGTTAACCAGAGCTTCTTCCTGCAAAATTTTGCTACAAGATCTCTGGCTGTGCCTGCGGGAACTACAATGAACACATAACATGATTTTAAAATTTAATTTTCATTGGATAATCCATGAACTCACTTACAAAAGCAGAAAAGTGTATCACAGAAACAAAGGAAGTATACAGTATATAGAAAAGATTAAATCCACCTCTCCCCATCCATTGTTAAATTGTTCTTTCCAGGGGCAAAGAGCTTCTTTTATATTCTGCTAGACAATAATCATTTTGAAGCTACCATATATAACTTTGCGGGTAGTAATTTATTAAGAAAAAGAATAGCTGTAAGTACCACTATCTTCCATGTAACCGAGCACCTAGAGCGTGTTAAGTGTTTTCCATAGAGTGCCTTATTCAATAGAACGGAAGAGAAATGAGCGTAGGAATGAATGAACCCTTGCTTATCAGATGTGCCAGGTCTGTTTTGCCTCGGGACCCTTCCTTAGTGCTGGGAAGCATCTCCAGAGTCCCTGCTTACTAGAAGCCCAACAGGCCTGGCACCGTCACAGGGCTCCTGACTGGCAGCCTCAGATCCCGGGGCCTGCCCCCTGGTTCTGAAGTGCTGAATGACTTCCCCTAAGTGCAAGCGGTAACCTCTGAGCCTCACACCGCGGCTCTCCCTCAATTACTTTCCGGTGGTTAAACTTTCTAAATGTAGAGTCGGAAGTCGGATGAGTCTGTCCTGTAAGATATGACAAGGCTCCGTGGTCCAACCTGATTCCTGGTGTTGAACACTCATTTACAGAAGCTTTAACAACTTCAGGAAAAAGGGAATTTTGCAATACAGTGGCCACCTACTGATATTTCTCAACAGTCCTCTCTGTATCCCTACCCTAATGGCTCTATCCTTCATTTTTCTTTTCTTTTTTTGAAGGGTGGTGGTGGGAGTTGGGGGTGTGACGGTGAAGTTATTTGAGTTAATTCCAATCTCTGGAAACGGTAAGGAAGAGGTTAAACTGGACCGGGAGGATTTTTAGGTCTTTGGCTGGGAGGTTCCATTTGGAGAAAGGTGTAGGGGTGGCGAGAGACGCTAGACAAATTCCCTTTAGCTTGGATTTCTGCTCCTGAGCAGTTCGGTTCTCACCTGAGGGCGCAGTCGGGCACCCCTGACTTGTGGATGGAAGTACTAACGAGCAGAACTTGCCAACCCGACGCCTGGAGAGCGGCGAGCGACGCTCGGCGAGCACTGCGCGGCCCCTTTAAGGGTGCTGGGCCGGGCGGGAGAGGGAGGACCCCGGGAGCCGAGGGGCCGCGGGGGACTCACGGGCGGCGGAGCCCGAGCGGGGCAGCGTGAGAGCTCGGAAACTTCGGGCGCTGTCTGCGAGCGACTCGGCGGCGGCGCTACCAGCCCGCTCAGCATCCTCGGCCCGGGCAGGTCCGGAGCCGCCTCTGCCTCGCCGCGACCCGGGCTGCGCAACGCCGCCGCGGGAAGTTTGGGCTCCGGCGCAGTTGGGGAGCCCAGCAACGCGCCCGGGGAGCCGGACGCGGGACGATGGTGGGCGCCGCGCGGGGCCGGGGGTGCCCCGACGGCGAGCGTGTGTCTGCGGTCCGCTCGCGGAGCCCGGCGCTCTCCGCATCCCCCAAGTGATGGGAGCAGGGCTCGCCCAGGCAGCCCCCGCCGCCGCCGCACCGCCCCCCGCCAGCGCGCCGAGCCGCCCAGGCGCACCCCCGGCGCCCCGAGCCGGCCCTCCCGAGCCGCCGCCGCTGCCTTGACCGCCGCGGTGCGCGCCGCCCCCAGCGCTCGCTCGCAGACGCAGACGCACTTTCTGGCCCTGCGCCACCCGGTCTCGCACCCCAACTTTGCGGCCGCCGCGCCTGCCCTCGCGCGCGGTGTGGGGACCGCGCAGCCGGCTCGGCCGGACAGTGGAGCCTGGGAAAGGCTCCGCGGCGCCTCGCTCCGGCTCTTTGTTGTGCGTCCGGATGGTCCTGGGAAGAGGCTGAACCTCCTCCTCCGAGACCCTGGGACCAGAGAGCCCCAGCCGCGGAATTCTTCCTCCGCAAAGGGCTCCAAGATATTGACAAGCGTCCGGGAAGGTCGACGAGTAACTGCCCAGAAACTCTCCTGGCGGATTGACACACGTTGCTTATATTAAGCCTTTGTGTGGAGGGTGTGGGGTGTGTGGCTTCATCCATTTGGGAACCCCGTTTCTGCTCCCTTCTCTTGGCATGAGACTGCATGCAGGAGCCACCCGAGGACAATGATCGCGGAGCCTGCTCACTTTTACCTCTTTGGATTCATATGTCTCTGCTCAGGTAACCGCGTCTTTCTTTCTTCACCCTTGGTCTCCCTGGCTCACCCCCTCGGCACTTTTCGAAATCAAACCTACAACTGCGTCTTGACGACCTCTCCCTTCCAAGGCCGCAGGGGCTCAAGCCTTGCGGAACTTTTGGGCGCAAAGGCACCTAGTTCGCTGGTCCCTTCTCCCCACCCCCAAGCTGCCCCAAGCGTCCTCAAACCTCGGCCTTTTGCCAACTTCGGGGCACGCCCTGCAACTGGGCAGACGCACCTCCGAGCCAGGGACAGGAGCGGGTGGTCAGCTGCGTGCGCGCTGGGGCCCCCGGGAGAGGATCTGAGCGCCCTCTGCGCGGGTGCTGGGGCCTGGGAGGGGCTGGGTGGGCTGGGGCGCGGGCCATCTGGGGCTGAGACTCGCCGGGATTCCAGAACCCGGTCCTCCAAGTCTCTCCTTTTCTGAGCACAAGGGGTTATTAGTAGCTGTTTTATGTAACCAAAGTCTGTAATTAAATATGATTCTGAAGAAACTTCAGGAAATAAGTCCTTCTTAGGGGTAGGATATAAACTAGCCACTGCCTGACTGGTTTTAGAAGGAAAACAGACGGTTGCAAGTAACAGGGAAAACAGTTAGCTGCCTGGGAATTCTCATTGGCTGGGGAAAACAGAAGGCTGCGTTAGGATTTTTAGGATTAATTAAATAGTACTAAAACTCCATATGAAGTGTTGGAGGGATGCGAGGGAGCCTTCTGGTGCGAGAGTACGCGCTGTGTCTGTGTCTGCGCTCCAAAACTGCCTGTACTCCCTGAGAAACTTACCACAGGGAGCAGAGCCACGACGCAACTTTTTGTGTCTTTCCTTTGGTGGACTCTGGTTTCAATCACGGATCCAGTTTCAGGACTTAACACGCGCGCACGCGCACATATACATACACACAAACAAACACACACACACACACACACACACACACACACTGCGTGAACTTCAGGGAATTTTTATAGTTTTGAAAGTCATATTGCAACAGGGCCTATAGGTTAAAATCTCTCAATTTGCATAATTATGAAATCATTTGGAAGCTGGGGCTTTTGCGGTCTATGGTAATGCTTTATGCTGATCAGTGGTTTTACTTAAGCCAAATAGTTAATGGGAGACAACAGGAAAAAGAAACGCTAATTGATAGCAAATACACACCTAAAGGAATTTAAGCTCGTGTAATTTGCTTCTTGGCTGAAAAGTACAAGGAACTTTTGAACTGAACTCCGTAATAAATTCACCAAATTATTATTTCTCTAAAGAAAATATAAACTGGAGGCTCAGCCTCAGATATCTCTTGTTGCCATAGTGGATGGACAAGATGAAACCATCTCTTTGGTACAGCCTTTCCCAATTTCCTGCTTCCCTTTTCTGCAAAGCAGCTTTTTTTCCCCCCTTAGTTTGCATATCTGAGTGATTGAGTAGTTTCCCCAAATCCCCTGCCCAGGCCTGGATGCAAATCAAGAACATTAAGATCTGATATATTTGTCTCTCTTTGCTCTGTCTCCCCTTAGTTTAATTTACAGCTTCAGATACCTTTGAGATTTTTGTTGATTCACCTTCCTGGTTAAAGTTTATTCACGTGTGTAAAGTGAAGTGTCACTGTGATAAATGACCGGAGGGGCAGATTACTGAAGATAGGGGGATTAATGGTCATTAGTCACTGTTTGAGCTCAGTTTGTATATGTTGGGACATTTTATCATGGCTGTAGATTAAAGATAGGGTCACACTAATAGGATCTCTCTGAAAGCTGGTGGTATCAAGGTGCAAATTCTGTCTTCGCTTGGAGAAATACGTGGGTATGAGCGGTCCTTTCAGATCTAATAATGTGGTGAGCAGTTAATATCAGAATTATAATTGAATACATATGGGCATATATAGAATCTTACAGTAGTGCATTGCTTTGTTCTAATTTCCATTTAAGCCATTAATTAGTATCATCTCCTGATAACTTTCACTCATGCTGTGAATATATACCTACAGTTTCCCTGTAGTTGTACTTACCTACCTTGGTTGCCAAGTTCCAGGGCAGAGATGTCTTTGTGGGTTGCTTCTTCCTATTTGACCTGAAGGGTTTTTTTCAGTCATTGCCTGATAACTTTCTCTCATGCTGTGAATATGAACTTGAGCAGCCAGCCAGTCAAGTGATCAGCTTCTAGGGCAAGCTCTTGCTGCTCTTCTATTGTGAAGTAATACTATTGATTTGAATAAAACTTCACAGAACTCAGATAAGTAACAAGTAACTTGGATGTACTCAAGACACCTGGTTGGAGAATGAATGAAGTTCTTGAAAGATTGTGTTTCAAGGCTTGCCTGAAGCCTAAGATCACAGTGTAGCACTTGTTAATGGAGTGTATTTAAGAGAATGGTGGGCTTACATAAATCAAAGTGCACTGAGGGGGTAAGGTACCTTCAACAAGATTTAACCTGTAAAAGCATCCATTGGTTGTCAGTTCTTTTTTCTTTTTCTTTCTGCTTTTAAGCTGGTGTCACTTAAACAAAGTCCCATAGTTTCTTCAAACAGATTATCAACTCCATATTATGTGTTGATGGTGCACTTAAAATCAAGTATTCTATTTTAAAGTGTTTGCTGTTTATAGCCTTTAATTTTTTAACATAATGATACTTATGTAACTTTTTTATTCTGGAAAATTAAGATTTCGGGGGGGGG
>NDGM011199902.1:0-30499 GCA_002564305.1 Octomys mimax | reverse complement strand
AGTGATACATTTCTAAGTAAGATTTATGTGGTTGCTTAACTTTTTGTCATTTAAACATTTTTTAAGAATTAGTCCTTTATTTATTTGGTACAGGGCTCGCTACGCAGCTGAGTCATGGAGATGCTCCTGTTGTCTCAGCCTCCGCAGTGCTGGGATTATGGGCGTGCACCACCACGACCGGGGATCGAACTCAGGCCCTCGCACTTCCCAGGCAGGCGCTCAGGTCGCGGAGCTATCTCCCCGGCCCTCTTTGTCTTTTTGAGAGGCAGGGTCTCTCCATGCAGTTCAAGCTGGTGGTGTTTTCACTTTGTAGCCCAGACTGGTCTCCCACTCCTAACGATCCTGCTCCCTCAGCCTCCCTAGTGCTGGGATTACAATCTTGGGCCGCCACGACCAGCCTATTTTTGTCTTGTTCTGTCTTTTCTGGCTAAGATGTGAGCTGCATGAAAGTAGGAACTGGAACTTGATTTTGTTTCCTCTTTTGTCTCCACATCTAACATACCACCTGGCACTTAGTGATCAGCACATACTTGTTCAAAGAACCAGTGAAGTAAGAGAAATAAGAGCATTGCCCTGGACCACATCTCCATCCTGATACTGAGAACCATTCGAATGTCCCCTTTGTTGAACTGGAGTGTGACGACTCTGGGATACATAAAAATACCTCTTCTCTCCCTCTTGGGCTGTTGGGGCATTAAAGAAGGAGTTTGGCTTATGAACACCCACTGAAAATAACCCTGTCTCCAGGACATTAGGAAAGGTTTACACGCACACTCTGCTTTGGCTCTTTTTTGGTGCTTATTTGAGGTCTGCAGCACAGAGTCCTCTGGGTCATATGGGAACAGGAGCAGTCGTGTCCCGGTCTCACGGTGGGTCAGGCCAGAGGTCAGCATCTCTGGGCACACCAGGAGACTCAGCAGCCGCAGTGACAGGTGAAACAGCACAGGCACCACCCAGTCTGATGAAATCCAAGCAGCCTGCTGCCACTCCCATGCAGGAGGCCAGGCTGTTGACTCCTGGCCAGAGACCTTCCGCCCACTGCCCCACCTTCCTCCTGCACCCCAGTTCATTGTGTGGGCGGGAGAAGTAGGCCACTATGCTGTTGAACAGCGCTGTACAATGTGGTTCTCCGGGGAGCCCAGGGTGGTGGCCTGCTGACAAGCACAAGAGGCTGTGCTATCCGCGGGTCAGCTTCTTGGTCTGCTGTGACAAGGACCTGATACTCCTCCATCCAGCTGGATTCTCCACCCCGAGGATCAGACCAGGTCATGCTTGGTGCCTGGTTGAATTCCTCACATACCGCCCTCCTCCAGCGGAATCCTGCCGCATCTGTCGAACAAGCCTCCATCTCCTGCGCAGAAGTCTGCTCATACTCATTTGGTCTTATGCTCAGCCTGCTCCTTCATTACCTCTCTCTCTCTTTCTCTCTCTCTCTCTCTCTCTCTCTCTCTCTCAATGCTTTTTAACTGTGGTACAATTGTGTATGACCACTCCCTGTGTCCATTTCTTTTTCTAAAAATTGTATCTGTCTGAAAATTTTGAGCCACAAAACAGTGCCTGGCTTGGATCTGAGAATTTATGTAGCTAATGGCTGTAATTACCTCAAACACAAACAGCCCTTAGATCTCGGTGGCCAAAGTCTTGGGCGTTGCCACAACAACCAGCTTTCCAAAACTGATGAGACTGATCAGTACTGGCAGATGAGGTGAAACCTGCCCCTCTCCCTCATGCTGAGGATGGGATCCAGTGTCTTGTGCGCGCTAGCAAGCACGCTGCCACCACTCAGAACCGTAAAGTTGAATCTACTATGTGGCCCAGGCTGGCCTCAGACTCCAGGCTCAAGAGGTCCTTGCACCTCAGCCTACTGCAACTTTGCATAAGTTTAATATATTATGCGTATAATACACATCTCCACCCACTTGGTTTACTTTTGAACTCAGCTATACTTAGGAACAAGCTTATGCACTGGAAGCTGCCACCTCTCTCAACACAAAGTATAAAGTGATGTGAACCAAATACATCAGCATAAAAACAAACGAAGCTAACGTTCGGGAATCTCAGCCCAGTGCTAGGAGGTGTCCCACCCAACAAGCAGCAGCTGGCTCAGAGTATTTGCTACTCACCAAACAATGGAAACTCACCTGAGGGTTCCCTTCCAAGTTCTGCTCCGGCACAGCTGCACTGGGCCGGATGTGTAGAAAGGCCCTGGGTGCTGGGAAGCGGAATTCCAGGTCGGCCTGGAGGGAGGCTGAGGCTCCCGTGTCCTCGCCTGTGCTCACCACCGCAGCACGCAGCTCCTGTGAGCCCCTGACGGAGGAGGTGGGCGTGCTGGCCTGGTGTCCAGCTTGGCAGGCCCGGAGTGCACAACAGGAGGCCTGAATCACTCACATGCCAGAAGGAGGTGTCAGTGATGTCTCCTGGACTGGGCCTCCTTGCCACAGAGGTGTGGCCATTACGCCCTCGAGCTGTACCCAGGCCTGTCCTGGGAATGTCGGTCAAGGTGGCAAGATGACTCCTGGAGATGCAGACAGAGCCCCAGTGACTCCGCCTCGCCCTATCCAATCTTGTGAGGGGTGGAACTCCTGGCCTGCCGGGTTTGCTCGCCCACGCCTTCCTGTTGAAACCACAGGAAGCTGCGGGCTCCCAGACAGATCCTGGGCCTGCAGCTTAGGCTCCTTCCTTCACTCTGGAACAGTGCCTTCCAGAAGAGTGACATTTCCTTCAACCCTGGTATAAATGAGTGACAGGGCAGCACGCGAAGCGCCCCCATACAAAATCTCCAGCACCAGCAACGCTAGAGGAAGCTCTGCGCTTAGGTGGTGTGCTCAGCGTTCCAGAGGGGCTCGCAGCAGACACATGGCCTTTGACATGCCTCAGGGTCTAACCTGGATAACAAACCAGAGATCACACCTCCTCAAAGGGCTTCTGAAGAGCAGCAGACCTTCCCTAGCCGCCAGACCGCTTCCGAAGAAAGGCCCGCTCAGTCCGACGGCGCGCTTCCCTCCTGTGAGCATGCGAGGTGGAAGGGCCTTGGGAATCGCTCTGGGAAGAGCCCACCACGGTCCCTCACGCCTGGGCACAGGCTGCTCCTGAGGGTCACGAGCCAGCTGGGGTGCGGCGCGCTTGCATCCCTAGCAAGGGGAGCCTGAAGCAGGAGAGTCACAAACTTGGGCCCAGCCCTGCAGCTTAGCAGCTGAGTGACACCGACCTCAGGAAGGTAATAACACGGCTGGGGCTGGAGCTCAGCCCTCTGGCCCTGGGGCTCCATCCTCAGCACCACAGAATAAATAGATACAAGAGAAGGAAAGAGCAAGAAGAGCACTGAGCCAGCGCAGACTTGCCCAGGGTGGTAGGCACCTGTTCCCAGCAGAGCTGTCCCCACAGAAGCATCGGGTTATGACAGCCTGGTGGCTTCCCCTTTCAGAGGCCAGGACGTCCTGAAGTCTCGGGGCAGAGGCTTCAGGGGCCCAACGCGGAGGTGCAGGTAGGGTGGGAGAGGACCAGAGAGGCTTCGTGCCTGAGGTAGGGCAGAAGAGATGAAAGCAGGCAGGATGACGAGGAAATCATGATCGAGCGTGGGCTTTTAAGAAGTCTGGGCTTGCAGGCCCGCAGACATCACTCCAGTGTCCCTATCTGCTTGCCTCCTTCCACTCTGGGACCTGCTCGCCCAGGGTCACTTGGGACACAGACAAGGCCTGGTCCTAAAATAAAGGAACGGGTTGAGAGAATCCAGACAAAGCTAAACCCACCCCCTCAATACAAAAAGACAGGCTATGCCGTGCCTTCTGGGAGTGGGCCGCATTCCGCAGAGCTTCCAGCCCCCAAGAGAAGCCTCGGTGCCCCCACCTGGCAATGAGGTACGCCTGTCTCCTGGAGTGTGCACTAGGCCCCCAGGTGGAGGAGGGCCAGCCTCCCTCTGGGAGATAGATGATCAGACGTGATTGGCCCCGCCTGGCTATGTCCCCAGAGCCAGCCAGGACGATGGGAAAGCTGGACCCTGCCTTCCCACACGCCAGCCACGCCCAGCACTGAGTCTGGACTGTGTGGCTGTGTGCGTCCTGGTACACAGACAGCTCTTCTCCTGCGATCTCAGGACAGGACGGGATGGCAGGTGGCTCCCAGGGCTTTGGCACCCTAGTGCTCCCTCCCAGCACTGTCTCCCAGCACTGTCAGGGGTTGGGGCGTGGGTTCCAGGGATGCAGGCTTTGGGCTGAAAATGGATAGCTAATCTCTAAGAGTCCTCAAGGCTGTGTGATGGCTGGAGTTCCTGATATCCCGGGCCTAGTGCCTATGGAGGGAGGTGTGGTACAGGACTCTTCCCACTGGTCCTCAGTGGGCACGAGGGCCCCTGCTAGGGCGGGAGAGCAGCACAGAGCCTGGGCAGTGAGGCTGTGGGTGGGCTCCAGAGAGAACACGGCAGGCATATGGTGGCCAGCGCAGGGGAGAGACCCTGACCTTCCAGTGAGCCCATGGACCCCAAACCAATAGCACTGCCCCTGAGCCTGGCCAAGAGGGGTTCTTGTCCCTCCTGCACACCGGCCCAGTGGCCCTGAGGCTGCTCAGGGACCCAGAAAGCCCAGAGCAGCTGGAGGCAGACAAAAGGAGGGAACAGGAGTCAGAAGTCTCAGTGGGGGCCGAGGAGGGGACAGACAGATGGACAGAGAAGCACAGCGCAAGCCTCATGGGAAACTGCCTCTTGAGGCCAGGGTGTCTCTATGGCTTTGGGGCTCAGAGCTGAGGTCCTGGCCACTGAGAGAACCAGGACTGGGGATGCTAGGGAGGGGACGGGACCTGGGGTCAGGATCTCACACCTGGGAAGCTGCTCTCTGGAGGGCGGCCACTGTGCAGTCTTCTTTTCCCTGGCAATCTGTGGGGCGGCAGTGCCTGGAGGATGCTCCCAAGCCAGCAGTCTGAGGGCCGGGGCTAAGGCACAGCCCCGGGGAGGGAGCAGGCTCTTTTCTTGATTACCCATCTCACCAGGAAGGACCTCAGCACTTTTGGGGTCTCATGGAGCTAACCCCGGAGACCAGGCAGGCAAGCAATGTCCCCAAGTGCACCAAGACACAGCCCAAGCTGCTCTGCAGCTTCCTGTCCCGAGTGTCTCCCAGATCTGTGAGGCTGGGACATGTGGGCAGCAGCAGGGCTGGAGGCCAGAGGCTTGAACAGATGTGGAGGACATATGCTCACCTCAGGAGATCAGCCACAGTTCAAAGCAACCTGGGAACCCAGCAGGCTCAGCCCCAGGCCAGCCCGAGGTGGCGATGGGAAGGGAAGGCAGTCTGAGAGGTGCCACCTGTGGGAACTCCTGGTGCAGTGGCAGGCTGAGGAGTCCTGGCACCAATGGTCAGTGTCAATGGAAAGGCTTGATGCCGGACATGGCCCTGGACCAGCCACTTTCCACTGTGTGCCTGAGTGTGTAATGGTGAGTGAGGGTGCGTGTGTATGAGGGTGCCAGGTCAGTGCTAACCTCACAGGGCTACATGAGGGCGAGAGGGTGCATGAGGGTCACTGCGGAGGTTCCAGGAGTGTGCTGTGTGTCTGAGTGTCAGAGGTATGTGTGTGCAGCTGTGAGCGTGTGTGTGCCTGTGTGGTCGCAGCTCCGAGCCCGGCCAGGGGCCATGCATCTGTATGACCCCTATGGCTGCTGCTTGTGTTCTGAGCCTGGGTTCAGGTGCTGAGTGTGGAGGTGGCTTTCGTGTGGCCTCTAGCTCTGACCTTGGCCCTCCAGTGCCCTGAACCAAGCAAGCTGCTCCAGGCTGGTGCTGGCACTGGCCCAGGGAACAGAGGAATGTCCTCTTTTTCCTCCACTTTTCATATTCTTATCAATTTTACTCACAAAACCTAGGAATGGCTCTGTCTCAGTTACTCTTCTCTCGTTGCTGGGAAAAGTACCCAACACCCAGAATGAAAGAAGGAAAGGTTTGTTGAGCTCACAGTCAGTGGAGGCTTCAGTCTGTACTCGGCTGGCTCCACGGCAGAGTGGCACATGGCAAAGGGCAACCTTCCAGGGCTGCAGCAAAGAGCAGAGAGCAAAGCGAGTGGCAGCAGCTCAGGCAGCCAGCCAGCCTCTCTCCCCTCCTCACGTTGTAATGCAGATTACCTGCCCAGGGCAGGTGCAGCACCCACACCCACAGTGATCAACCAGAACTCCAGAAGGGGCCCCACGGCAGCATGAGGCTTTGGGGGGACAACTAGAGACAAACCATTACATGCCCACATAGCCATCAACAGTGAAAAGGACATATTCGTAGAGTGAAGTGTCATGTGGCAATAAGAAATAAGCTGCTACTCGTACGTGCCGCATCCTGCAGAAGAGAATGGTCCACGTGAGTGCACGTATAGGAGTTTCTGTCTTACATCTTACATCTTTCTGTAACACTGGGCTACACGGAACTTTGGAGCTAGAGTTCAGGCTCCAGGTACCCGGTGTGTCTGTGTCCAGTGGTCAGACGTTTGTGCCTGCAGACCAGCTGGTGGCTGAGCATGAGTCACCTCTGTGTGCTTCCAGGAACCCCACCTGCCTGTCACCTGGTCACCCCTGCCAGAGCGACCTGTTGTGAGCCCTTTATTTTTGCAGAAGATTGGGTGCTCAGTCTTTGAGTGTTTTATGCTAAAAGAGTACAGAGAAGGTTAATGTGGAAGTAATTAAGCTCTGAAGTGCATAATTAAAAGCTAATTGAAAAGAACAATAGATAAAGTCTGCAGGGATTTCATATCTCGCCCCCATCCTGAAGTAGAACCTGCAAATTCAAGACCAGTTATCTGGAAAGTTATTTTAAATTAGACCTTGTGTGCAGATGCCTTGGGGGTTAGTCAGAGCTGGGGACTGGGAGCCCACCTAGAAGTTTTCACCATCAATTCCAAGGCTGGCATTTCATGGAACAGTGTGATGAAAGATGCCACTGGACCTATTGTGGGTGTGCAGAAAGCCGCAGAGGACATGTGGCCAAGCAGGGTGGAGGAACCTGGTAGCATCCCCAAGTGTGAGGGCCCCAGGGGACTGGCAGCAGCAGGAGTGGGGTGGGTGGAGCCGGACTCTGGTCCTCACTCACACAGAGCAGGTGTTCGACAATTTTAATATGAACAGGGAGGTAAGTGAGGAAGGGATGGAGAGACAGGAGCGGAGGGGAAAGACTTGAAGACGTGTGCTGTCTGTCACCAAAGTCACACGAGGAACTTGAGCCTTAAGTATTGTGAATGCTGAGTAATAAAAAGACAAACTAAAAACAAAAAGAATCTCAGCGTTCAGGCTTAGGTGAGATGGTTGGAGGATCTGGGAGCCGAGAGCTCTCACCAGCTCTCAGGGGCTGTGTGTGCCTCAGGCCGTGCTAGAGAAAGTGACACCGCAGTGCTCTGGAGGAGTCCAGGTCTGGAGCGGAAGGAGGAGGCCTCAGTCCCTGGGGTCTCTACTTACATCCACACCCATCGCATGCATCTACGTCTAGGATAACGTCTGGCATCTGTAATGTGCACATGTGTGTGCGCATTCACCGTGTGTGTGCATGTCTGCAGTGCTGGCCTCGTGAGCACTGACCAAGCACTTGGCCCCTGAGCCACACCCCAGTCTGGGTGTGAATGCCAGGAACTTGGCTGGGGTGACTTGGCAGCCTCGTGGGGTGCAGCCAGCCCTGCACACTGACAGGCACCAGAGCCCACCGCCTCCAGCTTGAGAGAGTAAAGTTAACTTTTCAAGGTGAGGAGGCCAGAGGTCTGCACCAAGTTGCCCTCAGGGACATGTGCCCTGTCCTGGCCCTGGCATGAGTGGTGGAAGGAGGCTGTCGTCTCCACTCTGAGCTCCTTCCATGGGCATGTGTGCCCACGTTGCAGCTGTGCAGACCCATTTCCAAACTGAGTCTCCTTTGGAGGTCACGGAGGACTCAGCATGCCCATCTAGGCCGCCACGTCTCAGTGCTACCAGGCTCATCCGCCAGCCCGTGGTATGCAGCCCACGTGCCTCTGCTGGACCAGCCCTGCCCAGTGCTGAAGGGATCTGTCCTGTCCTTGCGGTGTGGCCCAGAGTCAGGGAATCCGCAGTCAGACTCACTGCCTCCGCATCGGTCTCTGATCAGGGCACTCGTGCCTGGGAATGCCCGTGTCTCTCCAACACTCGCGTTGGTGTTTGCACACTCACCTGGGTATTTGCACATGTGTGACCTGCGCGACAAGCAAGCAGCTGTGGGCCAGAGTCCTCCCCGCCCTCTCTGGCCTGTGAGGAACGTGGCTTGCAGGCCATGTACTGCAGCCAGTCCCAAGGCTGGGCGGGAGGAGCCAGGAGCCGGCTTGCTGTGGGCTCTGGTCCAGCCCATGCAGGCTGCCTGGGACTCGCTGAGCAGGGGGAAGTGCAAGGCAGGGTGTGTGCATCATTCCTCGGTTGGGCCAGCTGCTGCGTCCCCCAGGCCGCCCTGCTTTCTTACAGCTTTGGGAACAGAGCTGCTGCATTCTCAGGCGGCTTCCACCTCCCACGTCTGCCCTGGAAGCCCTGCTATTTCTCCTTACCTGGTTTGGAAGAAGAGGGCAGTGGAAGTAAGACTGGGATTGAAGGGGCACTGGTGGGGGATTAGCAAGCCTGCCAGCCTTCTGCATCTGCAGGCTGCTCAAGGAGCTGCTGGACTTGGGTGCAGCGAGGACTCCAGGCCTTGTCCCTCACACAGTGGCTGGAGTGTGTGGGGACAGGCCCTCTGGCCCGGCTCACTGTTCTGACTTGTATCCAGATGACCTCAGGAGGCAGGGGCTGCCTGGAGGTGGGTCACTGGGGTGGTAGCCGAGGAGCATTTCTCTCCTATGTAGCTCTTCAGTCTGCCCTGCTGCAAGCAGCTTTTCCCTTGCCAGGTCACTCTGCCTTGGAGCTGGATGGCCACACCTGAAACCTTTACAGAACACGGGCCCCACTGTACTTCTTCCCCTTTCAGTCGTGGATGTGGGGAACGGTGCCTCATGATGTGGACCCCGGGCCTCTGGTGGTGGCAGATCCCAGGACAGCCAGCATCGAGTGTGGGGGAGCAGTGAGGGCCACGCGCTGTCTGGGGACAGGAGTGGATGCCAGGACAGTGCCGCCAGGCCCTTGTGCTCCTGCCTCCTGTCTGCAAGCTGCGGGCAGCTCTTCTCTGCTGTTTCTTCTTGGGAGCCAGCTGACCACAGACTGACGCATGAGCCCCAGTACGCCTCTCCTTCCTTAAAGTGTGGGTGGGTGTCTGGCACTGTGTCCCAGCCGCGAGGACAATGACTAGGACACCACTGTGCAGCATGGCACAGATTGCTCACACCTGTGCTCACCCGTCTGTCCTCCTCCCCCACCCTGCTCACACCTGCGCTCACCCGTCCGTCCTCCTCCCCCCACCCCTGCAATACTGTCTGGTCTCAGGTCTGCAGACTGCTGCCTTCCTCAGCACGTCAGACGCTGGCATCGCACAGCATACACCCTCTTTGGGTGGCTTGCTGCCTGGGCAGCATGTGTTTCAGTCTCCCTCGTGTTGTGACATGGCGCTGTGACTGACCTCTCTCTGGCACCAAGTAATGTCCACTGCTGGATGAACATGGTTTATTGTCCACAGTGTGGCTGTAAACATGAGTGTGGGTTTTTGTGTGGATGTGCTTAAAGCTCAGCTGCGTGGATCTGAGTAGCGAGCTGGTCCGGGGAGGGGCTGTTCCACCAGGAGCTTCTAGGCATTGCTGGTAGTGTGGGCCTAGTCCAGTGAAGATCAGAGCCGCTTGCTTAAAGGAAGGAGATTTGCGGCCTGGTGGTGGGATGGCTCATTTCTGGAGGGCGTTACTGCATAGATAGCTATTCCTACAGGGGAGATGCCTGCGCCTGTAGGGCACATGGGTGTCTCAGTGTACCCTGGGGAGAAACAGTGACAGGAATGAGGAAAAGATGGACAAGAGACAAGAGCTGGGTCAGGTGGTGGCCTGTTTGCCTGACTGGCAAAGGACCTCAAGAACAGCAGTAGGGTGTTTATTTATACCTTTGCGAAGTTACTATCAGGAGACACAAGGTGGCCTGACAGCTGAGGGGCCGGGAGGTGGCTCAGTAGGATAGACACTTCCCTGGCAAGCGCGAGGGCATGAGTTCAATCCCCATTTCCGGAAAGAAAAAGAAAAAGAAAGGGAAAAAACCCTAATAGCTGGCATTGACCATGCAGGATGCTTCTCTCAGGACTGAGGTAGCTGACTGCGTTAGCACTGAGGCCCAGTCCTGCCCTCACACACTTGACCAAGTATCAGCTTTGGCTGCTTCCAGCATCTTTCCCCTTACTGTTTGTTGTGTGAATGAGGGGTGTTCCATTGCAGTTGGAGAAGCTGTGTTTGGAGAAGTCTGTAGGAGATCTGATTCTTGATGTCAGTCCAAAGATTGTTGGTACCTGTATACAGCAATTTAACACTGTTGTCAAAGGACCCAAAGAACAACAGTAGAGGCATTTATTTATACTATTGCAAAATTAGCTTCAGGAAACAATGTTGTCTAGCAATGATGGCAGAAATTGTCCAGGCAGGATGCTTCTCTCAAGACTGAGGTAGCTTGGCTGCTTAGGCACTGAGGCCTTGCTGTGCCCTCCCAACATGACCGATTTCCAGCTTCAGCTCCTCCCAGTCTGCCAGCTCTCAGGAGAAGAGACCTCCTGGTTTAAGGAGTCTGCAGGCATCACAGACAGGTTTTCCGAATGTGTCTTCACGCTGTCCTCTCAGCCCCCACAGCCTGGCCCCTTTTCCTCCTGGGACTGGGGCCAGTCATTCCAGGGCATGCATGTCTCGTGCTTGATGTTTGTACGGGGCTTCCCTTCTGAGGTGAGGGCACATGCATCTTCCCACATGCTCACTTGCTGTCTGCACACCTTCCCTGCCGTGTTGTCTCTCCATGTGTGGACCCCGTGCTCTTCCTCCTGGCCAGTGCCCACTGGGTGTCAGGCAGAGCTGTGCTAGGGAGCACTTTGTCCCTGTCTGCAGCCTGGCACTTCCCTCTCTGCATGGCCTTTCAGAGAGCAGAAAGTTTTCCTTTCAGCGAAGACCAACTTGATTTTTTTTTTTTCATGGATACTGCTTTTGGTGGTGTTTCTGAAAGATCTTCACTACCCCCAAGGCAACCTAGATATGTTCTCTGTGATCCTGTGGGAACTGTATAGCTTTGTACGGTGCAAATAGTCTAGGCGTTATTAAGCAGTTCTGGGGTGTGAACAGTGCACGTGCTGTCCTGTGTTGCAGCCCTGTCATCCTCTTGGCCCTGGCTTTCTCCTGGCCTCCTGTGGTGGCCGGGCTCAGGCTGTCTGTCCAGGTCCTCGCTGTTGCATAGTTCAATCATTTTTATACATTGCTGATTGGATTTGACAGCATCGGGCGTTGCATCTGCTTTATGGTTTTTTCCTGCCACAGCACTGCCTGGGTTTGGTGGAAGACTAATGCCACCTTGGAAAGTAACTCAGTGATATTCTCTCTGCCTCCAGCTTAGGAAACAGATTACAGAGAACTGGCATAATGTCTTAAGTACTTGGTAGACTTTGCCAGTAAACCCTTGTGGTCTAGTGCTTTCTGTTTTTGAAAACTGTCAATTTTTGACTCAATTGATGTAATAGACACAGCCATTGGATGATCTCTCTCCTAACTGGGTTTTGTTGTACTGTGCCTTCCACGGCACTGGACCTTTTCCTCTGAGTGATGGGTTTGGAGGCACAGAGTTACCAGTAATATTTACTACTACCCTGGCAGCATCTGTGGGACGGTGCGAAGGAGCTTCCGCTTTGGGTGGTAGTGATTTGTATTTCCTTTTTTGTTCGCTTTGGTGCTGGGGACGAACGCCAGGGCCTCAGGCATGGCCAGCAAGGGCTTGCTGCTGCACTGCAACCCAGCCCAGAGTGATTTTCTTGAGCCGGCAGAGAAGGACTTCCAAGCACTGTGCACAGCCCTGAAGTCTTCACACAGCCGCCTTGGGTTTTTAATAGGAAAGCTCTATAAAGCCAGTCATTTTGTCATGACTCAAAAATCAGTACCACATTAATTTCTTTGCATTTTTATTGACTTTTGATACGTGTCTATCAAAGGACAAAGTTCCAGATAAATGCCAAATATGCTAAAATTTCCCAAATGATTATGAGGTTAAAAAAGATACATACAGCTTTCCTTTTTGCTTCCTTTCTCCTTTGTGTGTGATAGTAAGAAATGGCACATGTGAAAGTCTACGATGTTACAGAACGCGCTCAGCTTACTATTTTTGGGGTCTCAGCTCCATTTCTTTGTAAATCGTGGCTGAGTTAGGCAGGAAGGCTGGGGAAGACTTGCTTCCCTTAGGGTCCTCCGACACCAGAATCTGCATCCCACCGGCTCTCATGTGACCTTGGCTGTTAAGCCAGCTGGGGCCGCTAGGAAATGGCTTCCCTGTCCCTAGTGTCCCCACTATCTCCCTGGGCAGGTGAGGGGCAGGAAGCTGCAGGCTGGAGCCCCCTACAGTGATGTCTTCTGGAAAGGAGGGTGGAGGAGGAAGGTGGGAGAGGCGCCACCAGCAAAAGGCCGGAGGCCTCCACAGGGGTGGTGAGAGGCTGGCACTGGTGACAGGCAAGAGACACAGTGGCCACGCCGCAGAGGGCAGCAGGGTCTGCTCAGACCGACACCAGCCAAGCCCTCCTTGGGGATACCCCCCAGCATGGGGTCGAGCTGGAAGATGGGCACCCCTCCTGCCCTCTGGGAGAGGCCTGGGTGCCCACTGTGCAGCTCACAGGAGCGAGGCGCTTTGCCGACTGCAGGGGTGCGTGTTCACGTACATGTGCTCTGTCCGCACATGCAGCCTGCACCTTCAGCAGGCCTGCTCCTCCTGAACAGAGAAATTGAGGCTATCTGATCACTGGAAAATGGAGCGCGGGACAAGTGACTTTTTCTCGATAAAACTCTTTGGTCTATGTAATTTCTTTGAGTTTAAAATAGTATAAGAACTCACTCCAAACAGAAGAAAATAAATTTGGGCAAAAATTTAATTGCAGAACTGTTTACAGAAGTGAACATCAGCAGCACAAACTCAAGTGAGTGGGTTGCCAGGGAAGAGCCCGGGAGGTGGAGAGCACGTTTTTCTTACAGTCTGCTGAGCATGGGGAGAAAAATCTCCAAAACCCACATGCGATTCTAATTCCTTAAACCGTGACTGACTTCTGATAATTCCCAGCAGGGTCCAAGACACCGCTGAAACCGAGTGCCCTGCGATCCTGACCAGAGCCCTGTGCCACCTAAACAGAGCTCATCGAAGGAACCACAAAAGCACGAGACAGGGAGTCGCACAAAGTGGCTTTGTCTCCGTGAAATGTGGCTCTATAGAGACAGGAATACCTGGGACTCTGTCCTGGGGATGACCTGAGTTCACGTGTATCCTAACAGAGATGCCTGAACTGTGAGTAGCTAGCTGGTGTCCTGGCTCAAGCGTTCTTGGAGTTTCTTTTGGAGACGTGTGGCCCAGGCCACACTGGGTATTCAGCACCAAGGGCATATGGGGCGGCTGGGGCTACACAGCAGAGTTCTGTACCGAGGGAAGTGGCTCACCTGCTGGAGATCAGATCAGAGCATCACAGGGCTCACTGCTTGCTGGGGAAGCCTCTGAACTCAGCACACAGCTAGAAAGCGACCGGGGGGCATTCATCCGAGTCCTTTGAGAGTGGTGCCCCAACCATGGAAACCAGTGGGACTGGGTCACGGTGGCAAATCGGAGCCAATTAGGGCGAATCAGAGAAGAGCTGGGGCATCCTGGACGTTCCTGGCCGACCTCAGCTTTCCCCACCGCGTCTGCAGGCTGGGCTTTGAAAGGCTCAGGGAAGCACCAAGGCTGAGGCATCCCCTAAGGTGCAAACGAGGACGGAGGTGCTGTCACGTTGCCTCAAGTACTCACGAAATCTTCCAACAAGCATTCTACGGTGGGTAGCTAACATTTCTCCTGCAAAGAAGTCCCTACAAGTGTTTAGGCTGCTCGAGACCTGAGCTAAGTGCTGGGTGGAAGCGCCCTGGTGGGCAGCACTGGTGGTGCTGCTTCGTGCTCCCTGCCCCGCCCGCAGGGCCAAGAGCTGCCATCTTTCAGCACTCTCAGGATGAAGAGCCAGAGCGGCCGGCCCACAACGGTCCTCCTGCATCCAGCCTGGGATTCTCTTCATCACTGTGCTGTTTGCTTAATGTCTGTTCCTTCTGTCTAAGAGGCAGTGGGGCTTTCACGACGGGGGAACAACTGCCTGCCTCAGCTTGGCGCTGGGAAGTAGTTCTGGGACACTCCAGAGCAGCACGAAGGAAGGCTCCTCCCCTCATTTCTCCACCTCCAGATCCCCCAGCTTGCTGCCACCCCCACCCTCAAGCAGGACCCCAATCCCCGATGGTGTGTGTAACCGGCCTGGCTTTTCTGGAGATGTGTGTGCTCTGCCGGCCCCTTGCCGCAGCCCACGGGGGTAGGAGCAGCACTCAAGAGCATCACGAGGTGGCTGGGCCTCTCAAACCACACTCGGGTCCACGCTGAGCCACGCAGTATGTGAGGGTGCAGTGCGTGAGATGGAGCGGAGCTCCTTGCACCACTGACCAGTGGCTGGTGGCACTTGGTCCCTTACGCTTGCGGCTTTCTGTTTGATTTTTAAGCTTTTAGAACCCTGTATTTAACCCAAGCCTACCTAGATGCAGAGCCAAACATTCAGATAAACCAAGAAGAACTCTCAGGAAGTTTCAAGGAAGTGTGGTTTGGGACCTAGAAAGGCGTGAACACTGTTCCCGCGGTAGATGCTCCCGCTGTCCTAGACAATGTTAAGAGGGCATTAAATCTGCAGAAAAAGGCAAGTCCAAGGCAGGAGAACAGATGCCTGGGAATGAACCCACAGAAGAGCGGGTTTGTCAGTTTGTTCATTCATTCATTCATTCATTCTTTCTTTCTTTCTTTTTTTGGAGAGACAACCCTTAATGTGATTTGTATTTGTCTAATAATTTACCTTTCTGCTATCTGCTAGAAATTCTCAGGATGGATTCGGAGTTGAAAACATGGACAACACTTCCTTTTAAGCAAAAATGTAATTTTTTGGTATATAACGGTTTGGTGCTTTATACAGCATTCTAGGGTGGATATATAAACTTGTAGAGGAAAACACGGCCACAATTGTGACTGGGACGACAGGCTTTACATCAGATGCAACCGTGAACAGAGGCGACACTGCGTGGGTGGGTGGTACCGACAGTGCTTGCTACACGCGGCCTCCTCCTGCCCTGTGTCCTGGTCCTGACACTGTTAATTCTGTTTGTTTCTGGGACACCACTCAGCTACCAGCAAACATGGGTGGTCTGCTGGAGTGAGGACGTCTTCCAGCACTGGCTGAGCGGCTAGGCACACAGGCGCACCACCCCAGGATGCCAACCTTCACCCCGTGGGGTGTCGCTGGTACCCCACGCAACACCATTTCCAACCATGTCCTCACACCGCTCACAGTCTCTTATTAACTCATACTCTAAATGTGATGGAAGGTCCATGCCAGCTCCAGGCCTCACCTGGAAAGGATGGGCACAGGCCGTCAGAGGGGCTGCTATCAACCTCATTTTCCTTGCAGGAATGATGCAGGAACGTGGCTTACCTTTCATTTCATGACAGAACCTCACCTGCACCGGGAATGGAGGTACTGCACATGATGGGGCGCAGGCAGTGGACACCGCCACTAGCAGCAGGCACCTGCTGCGCCGTGCACAGGCTTCTCTGGAGCCTCGTGCACCAAATGGCCACATCCTCCACAGCAGTGGGGACGCCTGCAGCTCAGAGGCAGGTTGGCCTATGCAGCTAGGCACGGTGTAGGCCAAGACTTTGGGGGACTGTCAAAAAGTGAGCAGGCAAAATAAATCTTGACCCAAATCTAGTGAACATTAGGCTCAAGTTGGGCCCACACAATTTGAAATCTAAGACAAATCATTATCTTCTAAATTTACAATTTGCTTTTACGTATTTTGTAAAAGTTATAGGAATAGAACCAATCGGCTGGCAGGAGGTGCCGGGGTACGAGCGGGTGCCATGCTCGTGTGTGCTGGTTCCCTAATCTGCTCTGCGTTCCGCGTGTCTGTGGTTACTTCTCAACAGTGGTTCCTCTAAAATAACTCATCACTTTTAAAGTCTAGAATGCCAATGCTTACGAGTATGCTTGCTTTCAACAGTGCAGTGAATACAGGAAGAAGCATTGCTGTGGTGCATTATTCAGGATTTAGGTATTTATTTAGGTAAAAAAATGCTCTGAACACTCTGGGGAAACAGGATTCAGTGATAGAAGAATATTTCGGGGATTTTTTTTTTTTTTTTTTTTTGCATTTTTCCAAGGATATACATTCGTACTGATTTTTGCTTCCAAATATATTTTAAGGCTGTTTGGTAAAATATATACCAGATATGAGGCTCAATTTACAGGGTTTTGTTCTTACAGGGAATTCTTAACTACTCAGCTTTAAAAAAGTAAAACTTTGAAGCTCGACATGCTGTAATACCCACTGTACCCAGTGAACCCCATGCTTGGTGGAATGTTGACTATGAGGGGGTCAGCCCGCAGGCCCCGGCGCGCAGCACCGCACACGCAGTCGCGCTGTCCGGCCGTAGGGGCTGGGCGCGTCTTAAAGTGCGAATCACGGAGAGAAAACAAAGTGCTACAGGGTAGTGGAAAGCTTTCTGTCTGTGGCTAAGCGCAAGGCGCTCCTCAGAGCAGCAAGGAGGAAGGCCTGGTATTTGGGTGGAGACATCTGTGGTGGCCATCCTGCCTGTCCCCGGAGGAGCGCGGGCTCCGGGCCGGGCCGCAGGAGGCCTGGGAGCTCCTGGGCTGCAGTGCGGCCGGCTGGCACGACCCGGGGCGGGCTGGCTGGAGCAGCCCGGCCCACACGGTGCTCCGCCGGCTCGGAACAGAGCCCCCGGGCCTCTGTTGCCACCGGCGGTGTCAGGAGACCTTCTCAGATTGTCACCTTTCTCAGATTTCATGGCTGGAAATCACCACGTGCCACCTTTTTTCCCTTCCCGTCTAACACAGGCAAGAAATGAATTCTTGACTCCAGCAATACTGCATAGGACAAGATAGTTCTGGAAAAATACAAGTGTAAACTGCATTTCTTCTTTACCATTTAAACTGAGATATACTTACCACTCACATTCATATTCTTACACTTTTGACATCACAACTGTCATTTTATACAAGCAAACTCTTTTTTAAGGGTACCCTGGAAAGTCAGCTGATAGAGCAGTTTGAGATGTATGTACACATATAAAAACCACACGGAGCTTAAGTGGTGACAACTTAAAGAAAATGCCTGAAGTTACAAAGGAATAAAAACTACAATGGCTGTTTCTGAGAAGGGAACAATTCTTTGTCACATGCGCCCAGCTTTCTGAGGCCCTGGTCCCTTTCCACGCATTCTTCCCTCTGGGAACCTTCACCTCATCTCTGAGCTTTGCGGGCTCGTGGCAAGGGTTCGGGCTCGGGCTTGGGACCCCCCTCCCGGGGCTTGGAGAACCACAGGGCGAGAGCTCGTGGTGAAGACCCCTTTCTGTGACCTCACACTCGGCACGCAGGAGCCAAGAGCTCTCTGTTGGTGACAGCAAGGGCTGGGACAGCTGGGCTCGAGAGAGGGACGCCAGCCAATGGGGATGGGTCTGTCTTTCCTGCCCTTCGGGGTGTAGCACCTGCCACTTGGGGTGTCTGACGCCTCTCGGGAGCGGGGAGATGCGCCCATTTGCAGCTATTGTTCTTACCTTGAGATATCACACAATGTATAAAAATAGAAATCACAAAGTGTCGGTGGGTTCTGCCTCCAGAGGCAAGCCTGGCCCTCCGAGGACAAGGAGGCGAGCTGGCCGTCACCACGCCTGTCCCTCAGAGCGGCTGAGTCGGGCCATCGGTTGGAAGAAGTCGTTCTCGCTGGCACACTGAGGAAGCTGAAAGCATCCCACTGTGTTTATGGTACAAAGAACAGAACAGCAGGGTGGATTCCGTGGAGGAAATGGGACAAAAGTTACCAGGTAGGAAACAAACTGTACAGTGTTTTGTTAAAAAGAACAAAAAGGGGCAAGTGTCGCTGCCTCCAGTCCTCAGAGCCGGGTCTGGGCCTCAGGGATGTAGATCTCGATGCTGTCAGCCCGCTCGGTGGCCGAATTCTGGCGGAAGGAGGCCGCTCGCTTGGCAGCCAGGAGCCGTCTCCGCGCTTCCTGACGCTGGCGGTCCGGCAGGTCCAGAGACTTCTCTCTCGTGATGGGAAATTTCCCTTTGGGGGGCTTCTTTGGTATTGGAGGGGGGACCTTTCTTTCCTCCTGGAAAGGACCACAAGTGGGAGGTGAGCAGAGCAGAGCACTTGTGTGTGTAGAGCCAGATGCTCAGGGCTATGGGCCCCACAGAGCCCCGGGTCAGGCTGCTGCGCTGCTCTGCTCTACTCCCTGGGCTCTGCCCTGGTGTTCTGTGTCCTCTAGGCTCTCTCCAGCCGCCTCCCCCCCCCCCAGGGGCAGAGGCCTCAGGCAGGGCAAGGAGTCCGGAAGCAGCTGCAGTACTCCCTGGCAGCCCTCCACCTCCACCACGGGTGCTTGTCCCACGCTTTCCAAAGCACCATGTCCTGCCCACTGCTGGCTTATGCCTTACAGAGCAAGTACACACTGTCGCCTGATGTCACTGTCACCAGCTGAATCTGGGCTTCGTGTGTGCACATGAAACCAGGCTAGGTGGGCAGGGACCCTCATAGCCTCAAGACCTCACTGACCTTACAGTGCCTGTGCATGCGTGATGATCTTCCTCCTGCTAGGTAAATGGATGCAAATAATTATTTCTGACTCTTAGTTCATGCTCTTGAATAAGTCTCACCAGCATACATGGATGTCTTTTTCCGAAACATAAATATCACAGGCTTGCAACAACTGGATACAGGTGCTTGCAGCCATGTGGCTGCCAGTTTGCACTCCGTCTTTAGCACTGTGCCCACCCTGACCACCTCAGCCTTGCAAGGGTTTCCTTCCCAGGAAGGTGACAGGATGGGAGGGGCTGGCGCGGGAGCCTTTCCTGGGGGGAGGCCCAGCCCCATGGCCTCACACCGTGCCCCTTCCTGGCCAGGAAGGCAGTCCCGCGGTGTGGCCCGCCACTGCAGCCCCAGCCCCAAGGCTCTGCATCAGGGCGGGAAGCTGTCCCGATGTCTGCGACTTTGCCCTGTGGTGCCCATCACCAGGACTGAGGCCAGGCAGTGGCTCTCTCCTGCCTTCCTGGTGTGCTCAGTAGAGAATAGTTTATCCACAGTACTTGAATGGGCAGTTCCTGCTTATATAACACCGCCACACTCCCTGCACTCCCCTCTGCTCTGTGGCCTTTCAGTGTGGCAGCAACGGCCTGCAAACCTTTGTGGTGACAGCCCAGGGCTGGCATCAAGCTGTGACCCGACCCCCCGGGGCCAGACTGAGCATTGGTGTGGGCGGAGCCAGAGCTGCCTCTGAAAGGGATGGGGCAGTCAGAGGCTGTCCTTCTGCACTGGGTGCTCTCTCATCTGAGACCCCCTCTCTGCACATGGCTGGGCAGAGGTGGGGTGACCTGGAGCAGAGAGGGCTTCTGGTATATGTGGGATCCCCTCTGGATAACCTTACATTGGAGTCAGCACTGAGCACCTCTTGCCCCTCACAGCCAAGTCATAAAGCAGGAGGCTTCAGGCTTGGCTTCTGCTGTCCCTGGGGTTAGTGGCAGGAAGGATGTGGTCTCTGGCCTGAAACTCCACTAGTGGCCAATGGCACCTTCCAAGGAGGTGCAGAGGAAGGAAACCTACATGGGCTGTGTGTGCTTTTGCTGTGTAGCCCAGGTCTCCACGGATTCACAGAAGCCTTCCTGCCCCTGCCTCCCAGGGGCAGGATTACAGGTGTGTGTAGCACAGCCAGCTCTCCGCCCACCAGCTTTTGCTCTACTGACCCAGCTGTGTGCTGTGGCCTATGTGAGCTCCACTCTCAAAGACACGCTGGATCAATTTTCTTGTAAGTCTGTTTTCGTGGCTGGTGTCTGCCTAGAAAGCGCAGGTCATGACCGCTTCTCTGATGCACTTGGGTGTCGCTGTGTGCAGGGCTCGCTTAGCCCGGCAGCTCTACGGTGGGCAACTCCACTGTGGAAGACCTGGCTCAGGTTTAATGCCACTGTCCAGCCCATTCTTACAGCCAGGGCCTGGCAGATCCGAGGGAGGCGACACCCTCAGACCATTTGGGGGGCTTATCGAGTCTTGTCTCCCACTGCACGCCTGCACTTGGAGGCACAGCAGGGTGGGAGATCGTCCCTGCAGTGGGCCTAATACTTTCCTGAGGAGATTGCCTGGGCTAAAATCACTCAGAATAGTTCTCCCCACCAGAGTGGAGCCACAGAGTCACACATGCTCTTGGGTGTGCTCTGAGCTGTGGGAGTGCAAGACACGGCTCTGACGCGTTGCCAGGCTCACTCCCTGGTGCACACACCCAGGCCCACGCCCTCGGGGGCATCTGATCCTGTGTTGCTCACCGAGGGTTGGGAGACCCAGCATCCTGCATGATCAGGAGCGCACCGTTGCTGCGCTTGGGTTAGACGCCAGGGGGCGCTGACTACAACTAACAAGGCCCCGGCACGCGGCGGCTCACCTTCCTCTCAGGAGACGCAATGATCGTCCAGTCATTGAGCTTCAGCTGGTGCAGCTCGTCGAACTTCATGCTGACGTCCTCGACGGAGAGCTGCAGCATGTCCCAGTAGCCGGCCAGGTCCTGGGACGTCGGCCTCGGCATGGCGCTGGGGTCCTGCGGAGACAGGGGCTCAGGGTCCTGCGGCAGGGCGCGGGCTCCTCCCCCCGAGTGCCTTCCAGGAGCGGATCAGGAGCCTGGCTCTCCTAACTCTGAGGCGGCTTTTGGGGCGCTTCGCCGGGACTGGACGGAGCCCCCGGCGCTGTGTCTGCTGGCAGGTCCCCGTGTAGCACACCCCTCACGATGCACGTTGGAATGCACGTTGGATGCACGGGAAGGTGCAAACACTCAGGGGTTCACACCAGCCATGGAGGGGCTCTAGGAGTCTGAATTTTTATGAAGGGACCTGGCTGGGGCAGGGCTTATGTGGGCGGCAGGTAGGCTGAGGGCCAGTTCTGTGCGCGCGCTGGTGGGCCCGCGCTCTGCAGTGAGGCCAGCGACGCCTTACAAACATCACGTGTGTTTAGCTTGCTCCTCGTGGAGGGGCGCACGCCCGGAAGCCTCTCTGGTCAGAGCCGTGTCAGAGCTGGGCTCCCACCTCTGACCGCCGTGGTCCGAGATGGCTCTGCTCCTGCACGGGTCCTGCCCAGGACGGGGCACTCTGTTGGGGGCTCCCTGGCTCGGCGCGGCTTGGCTGGCTTAGCCTGGTCGCCCTCAGTAGTCAACACAGCCCTGAACTGCGAAACACTTCGGCCTTGGGAGACAGCCCAGTAGAATAAGCGCTTGCCTGGCAGGCGCAGGGTCCTGAGTTCAATCCCTCAATTCCCGGTACTGCCAAAACAAAACAAAACAAACAAAAAAACCCCAAAACACGTGGGAACTTCAGCTCCCTCCCCTTAGCGTGTACTGAGCATGCCCAGAACTTCTGTTTGGTTGGCTTATATTTAACCTGGTTTAATTCCCACATCTCCTTTAGGCACTTGGTGGCAGCCCATGCAGTGTGCAGTGCCGGCAGCGAGGCTCAGGGGTCAGATAGGGTTGCCTTGTGCCGGCAGGAAGGCCTCCTTGTCCTCCCCAAATCGAGACTGCGGCAGTGAGCCTGTTCTTCTCTGAACCACTAGAGGGCGACCTCTGATCATCACCAGAAGGCGGTACAGGAGAAGATGGGGCCAAAGGCAGTGCTGGAGCAGACAGGGGCAGCCTCTGCAACCAGTAGCGCGGGAAACGACGTCCACAGGCTGGACTAAAAGTGTTTGTCAGCCCGGACTGAGAGCACACGGGAAGGATCAAAGCCCTAGCTATGAAACCGACTTTAAAACTGGCGGAAGATAACCAGGAGCTCTCGAAGCCAAAGGCACAGGCAAGGGTGTCCTGCATAGGGCCTGGGTGACTCAACAGATGGGCCCAACCAAACCCAGAGCTTCCATGCAGCAGCGGGACCACAGAACGAGGAGTCTGCAGAACAGGAGAGGGCTGTTGCCAGCTGCTTTTAGGGGGTGGCGGGCGGCTCCAGTGTGCACAGGGCCTGCTGCGTGCAGCTAGGCGTGCTGGGCATGGCCTCCTGGGGGCCAGGCGCTGCAGGCCCTGCCCCCCGGCCGGTCTCTACCCTCAGCACCCGGCCTGCTGTTTCTAGGGCTGCTTCTTGACATGAAGCTTAGTTGTCTGCCTCCACCTCTAGCCACCAGCAATGCTGCCATCTGGGGGCTGCGGTGACCAACAGCCCCCAGCTGTCTACAGCAGGCTAGACCCAGGCTGGCTCCGACCTGTGCCACCCCGTCCCACCTGCCACAGGTTTTGGAGCTCGTTTGTGCCACTGTTGAATGGGGCAGAAATGAGAGGAGGTGGCCAAGGAGATCCAGAGGCATCCACCACTCCAGAAGGAATCGTTTCAGGCCCTACTACAGCAGCTGCCTCTGGGTGGCTGGAGATGGACGTTTTCCAGGCCGCAGCACCATAAGCCTGCACCATGTAGCCCTGGGCTCCTGGCAGCCAAGGCTCCCGTCACAAGTGTGCGGAGGCAGGGGCGTGGGCAGCATGCGTGGCACCCACACATGCACCTGCTGCCGGTCTCCTCTCAGTTTACTCTCTGACTCTAACCCTCCTGAACCCTGCTTAGTGCTGAGAACTGAACTCTGGGCCTTGCACGTGCTAGGCAAATGCTCTGCCTGGGCATAGCTCAGGTCCAGCCAGCCTCTTAAATGTCTGTAAGCTTTACATTCAAGGTGACACGTTGGCAGCTCTAAATCTGGTGAGGGCCTTAGTGGGCGAGGTGGAAAGCACTGGAGGAAGCACATTTCTGACCCCCATGAAAGGTGCAGAGCTGCAAACTGCAAGCAGAAGCAGTTGAAGCACCTGTCGCCCACCACAAGGCTATAGAGAGCCCCTGGACAAGTGGGGTGTGAAAAATCAAGCATGCACTGCAAAATCGCCTATGAGGAACACGGACACCATGTGGCTGTGGTGCTCAGAATTGCATAAATACTCTCTGTAGTGAGAAAGAAAAGTGTGTGTGTGTGTGTGTGTGTGTGTGTGTGTAAGATACACCTCTCAGTGTCTACAGATAAGCAGATATAAGTGTACCAGTGCATGTGCACGTGGGCATCGGTGCCTATGGTGGCCCTTGCTCCCCTCTGCATGTTGGAAGACCAGGCTTAATGTCAGCTGATTTTCCACATCTAGCGCGTGGTGTGCTTGTTTCTATCCAGACAATATAACGGAAAAGTTACACAATGTCTACTATCTTTTCCAGATCTCTTAAGGGGCGTGTGTCTGTGTGCCTCTATTCTGGCCTCCTCACATCATTTTCTTTGCTGGGGACCTTGCCACAGCAGTGATTAACTTCCCAGCTCCTCTGTGGTCTTCTGAAGAAAGCCAGCAGAAGCCAGGCGTGCTGACTCCAGGACTCCTGGTCCCTTCTAGCCAAGGACATACACTTCATAGCCCAGCCCGGCTGCAGGGGGAAGCTGAGGCCGGAGCTGTGGGTCCTCGGGGCCTGGACTGCACCCTCTGTCCAGAGCTCCCTTGCTGTCTGTCACGTACAGCGCTTTAGCCCACGAGCAGCCCGAGCACCAGCAGGGGCAGCTCTCAGGTAGCCACTGGTCACTCACCATGTTCTGCTGGCAGAGCCAATAGAACTGCTGGAACTTCTGGGACATGAGCAGCTGGGCGCTCCCCACAGCACTCCGGATCTTCCCGAGAACTGTGGGAGACAGGACAGGTGGGCTGGTCAGTGGGGGCAGGCGCAGAAGGGCTCCACCTGCGGGAGCGGCGGCACTGGTCCCACCCTGCCACAGGCACTGGACGCCTTCGAGTTCACGGATTCCCCCACGAACCGCGCAGCGGACTCCACAAAGGTGAAGGCATTAACCCCAGAGTTTAGAGAAAGCACACTGAAGCTGCTCAGCACACTTGTCGGTTTCTGGACCCTGTCACGTGGGGCAAGGTGCTGACTGCAGGGTGGGCCTTGGCTGGCAGCAGGGGCTCTGAGAGCTGCCATCCAGTGTGGGGACTTGGGTAGCTTCCTTCCTGGAGCAGCCTGTCCACGGGGCATCGTGCACAGCTCCCTCGAGGTGCTTGCTGTGAGCATCAACACCCTGTGCCAAGCGCTGAAAGCATTTCTAAGCTGCCAGTTCCCAGGCCCTGCTGGAGGAAAGGCCTGGCAAGCTCCAGTCCACTGCTGGAGACAGCGACTGAGGGGAGGGGATGCATCCTACAGAGATCTGATCTGAGGAGGCCCAAGGTGAGAGGCCCACGCAGTGCGCCATGGTCTGTGCAGTTCAAGGCAAATGCTCAGGAGGAGGTCCAGTCTGGAGAAGAGGAGATGCCTGGGCTCCAGGACCCCGGGGGTCTGAATGTGCCTGCCTGGCAGGCCTGGGTGGGATGAGCCCACCGCTCTTCCATGCCCAAGGGATGTTCTTGGTGGCCCATGACACATACTTGACAATCAGAGACCAGAGGTCATTCCCAGGGCTAGAACTGAGCTTCCGGGATGGGAGCAAAATCCCCTTAGCTTCCTTCCACGTTGGGTATTTCTCCAAACACCAACGATTTTAACACCAGCTACGTGGGAGACATTTGCTGTGCAGGAGGTATCATCAGACCCTAATACCCCAACTATCACTGCTGTGATATTCCTTTTCTGTAGTCTGATTTTAGGGGGAAAAGAATCACAACAGATGACCAGAAAGACGTTCACTATGACAAAATACTATGAAGCTACTGAAAATGATATTCCAGAAATCAATTACAAAGCAATGTGTTCAGCACATTCTTTTAAAAATGCATGTGGGCCTGATGTCTTAGTTACTTTTTCATTGCTGAAACAAAATACCTGAAACACACTAGTTAAAGGAGGAGAAAACGCTTATTTTGTCTTACAATCTGTAGAAGTTTCAGGCCAGAAGCACCTAGTGCCAAGGCACGGCAGCACGGCAAAAGGCTGTCATGGCCGAGAAGCAGTCCATGGCACAGCAGCAAGTCAGGAAACAGGGTGCCTTCCTCTCCCTTTTATTCTATCCAGGCTACAAGCCGACTGGTTGGTGCTGCCCACACCCAGGGTGGGGCTTCTCTCTTCAGTAAATCCATCAACCATACCCTGAACGGTGATAAACCAACCAGTGGACTAATCTAGTATCACACCTCCATACTCCCAAAGCTCCACCTATGAGCACATAAGACTCTAGGGGGACACCTAGTTATAAGCCATGACACTGGTGTTGTATATAACATGATCTTCAAAGTGATTTCATCTTGGTTTAAATGCTTATCTGTCTGTATATTCTTTTTCTTTCTGTAGATCTTCAGCCATCAAAGTTTCTTTACAGAAAACTTCACACATTCAGATGAGCTCAAAGAAACACAGTGAGCGTCTGTGCCCTCAGTCCTCAGAATCAGCAGGCAGCACTCCCTGTGTGCTTGCAGTCTTGGCCGAGCCCTCTGGAGGTGAGCTGTCCCCAGCCCCTCACCTCCTCTTCCTGCCTGATCTCAAGAAACCAGCGCTCCTAAGAGGCCACTTCCTGGCACTGCCCGTTCTGCACTCACTCTGGGCTACGGCAAAGAAAGAGCAGCAGTAACTCTGAATAAAAGTGAGCACATCAGAGCACACTTAGGGCTTTCCTAGTCTTTGAAAGAGCAGGAGCTACAGGTCCTGTGGCTGCTGAAAGTCCACGGTGTGCGCGCGCACGTATGCGTGTGCATGTGTGCGTGACTGTTCCCGTGCCCTCTGGTCTGATCTGCAGCCGGACCTGAAGCTGCAGAGAAGAGATGGGGAGGACCCAGGAAGCTTGTGGAGACGGTCCCGGTTCAGAGGGCCTTTTCCAAAATGCTTGGGACAGGAGGGATTTGGATTGGGATTTTTTTTTCAGATCTGGGCTAGATGCATAGATTTACATCTAGATGCTCCGTCAAAGACACGTGCTGCCAGGCAGGACGCCGGTGGGTGACCGGATTATAGGGGCATCAGAGCTGCTTGCTGTGAGGAGGCGGGGTCAGGGAAGGAGGCAGTCTCCACGGTGGGACCTGTGCGGGTGCATCTTGCTCCTGGCTCCTGCCCGCAGGCCTCACGTCCTGCCAGGAAGCCAGCAGGCTATGGCCTGAAGTGTGAGCCCAAAAGCCTGTCCTCTTTTAAGACGTGCGTGTCCAGCATTTGGTCCTGGCTGCTAAGAAAGTGACTGAGATACCCTTGGGGGAGAGCTCACGCCAGAACACAGAATTCATCCATGTGTCGAGTATGCCTTGGGCATGCAGCATGCAGGTCACTCCACCCAGTGTTTTCAGGGTCCCTGGGCCTTGTCTGCAGCCTACCACAGGAAATCAGGGGCAGAATTCTCCACGTATGGTGGATATCATGTCAGGGTTCAAAATGTTTGAAATGTGAAGCATTCTGGATTTGGGGTTTTCAGATTAGGGTGCTCAATGTGTGCAGGAGGTGCAGTGAAAGGAGGGTGAGCGAGCTGGGGTGTGGAAGGTGCTGGTGGGTGGGGCTTGGAAAGCAGCAGGGGAGGGCGTGGCCGGGAGGGCGTGGCCGGGAGGGCTGCACCCTTCACAGGCAGGCTGACCCAGAGGAACAAGGACCACTACTCCGGGTCCCCCTGGCTGGCAGGAGAGGCACAGGCTTTCTTACAAGGCTGAGTCTGTTCCTTCTGTGTTCTGTTACCGAGTCAATGAAATACTTAGCTAGGCTTGTTTTAACCAAGCTGCTGCTGTAGCGATGGAGAAGTGGTAAGTAAACGCACTTGTTTTTCTGAGTCTGTTTCTTCAAAGTATAATCACAAATTCAGTGGTTTCTATAACATCTCAAGCTTTAATCTCTAATCTTCATATTCTGCTTAAGGTGGAATTCTCCTGAAGTGGTCCCATGAAGCTCTCCAAATTAGAATCTTGAGCACAACATGAATCTTGAGTCTCTGTGTCGACTGAATGCACTGGAGGGCTACACAGAGTATAAATTGAATATTGCTAGACTATAGGGCAGAGAGCAGCCAGTGGTGTGACTGCGAATGGCAGGAGGCTGCTGTTCACTGAGTGGGAGTGAGCCTATCGCATACCTCTAATGTAAGTAGCTTCCTATAATCGCAGGGAATTTGAAGTGAAAATTCAATTTATTCTTTTCCACTATACTTCCCTAATTTTGTCACAATTGAGACACTTTTCCTTTCTAAAACTGAGATAAGGACTAATGCTTGTCAGAATGCAAATTTACAAAGAATCTGATGTGACCCTTGCCTCTGATGTACAAAGAAATTTGATTAACTTACTCAGCTCTTTTAATTTATTTTTCATGCATCTTCTATAATTTCCAGTTCCATGTAAATTTGCTGTGCAGTTCCAGGAAACATTCCCACTGTCCTCATACATAGGGCGGGCTGTGGCCTTCGCAGGCGGACATGGGTGTGGCGTGGGCTGTTCACAGATGCCTGTGCCTCCTTCTGGCCAGGCCTTCGGTGTGGAGTGGTGCAGCGCCAGGACCCACCTGGCCCAAGGTGGCACTGGCCCGGCACCTCCAGGTGGCCACGTAGCTACTGAGGTCTCCGGGGCCTTTCCACCCTTGGCACGATTCTGGCTGCTGTGTGTTCTCGGCCTGGGCACACAGGGACTCCACTGTGGCCTGGGTCCTACCAGAAGCCCAGCTGCTCTGCTCAGACGATGACTGTGGCTTTTCTGTGTTCTTCCCCTGGGACCAGGGCCTTGTGCTGGCTGGAGGCGAGGAACAGCTTCTCTCTGGCCATCTCCTCATCTTGCGCTGAGTGTGGGTTCTGTGTCTTCTCAGGGCCATCCTGGGCCCTTTGTATGGGCTCTGCCCATACGGAGGCACACTGCCCTGCACACCTTGTCCACATGACTGTGTTCTCATGCAAGTGGCCTGGGAGCCCCTAGCTTGGCACTCCTGTGACTACAACACCGTGGTCGCTCATCTTGTCCTAAAAGGGGGGCACGGGTTGCTACAGGGTCCTCAGCACCAGCCAGGAGAACATTCAGTTCAGGGGCCGTCTGGGGAGAAGCAGGGCTGGCAGGGGCTCCCGGCTCCTCTGAATGCCCAGCTGCACAGTGCCAACTCTACATGGAGCCTACTCACTGGGGTCCTCTAGGTGTCACCCTGCCAGGCCTGGGGTCTGCTCCCTATAGGTCTGGTTGCTGCTTGTTGTACAGGGCGTATCCACGATGGCTTCACTTTATGATGCCTCCCTTTGGGCTCTGCACAGCTAACTGAAGGGCCCCTAGCCTTCCCAAGCACTTCTGTGTGTGGAGGACAGGAAGCCTGCAGGGTGGACTTGCGGGAACCAGCAGCACCCGCCTTATGTCAGTGCTGTTAACCACAGAGGACAGAAAGAAGTCAGATGCCACCCATCCACTATGTTGAGATTATGCAACTACCATGTGGGCAAAAATTCCTCTGTGCAGTTGGAAATTTCAATATTCAGGGCTTAGAGCTTTGGTCTAATGAGCCATTTAATTTCATCTTTATTTAAAAAGTGCTGAGACTAATGCCTCTATCTGTTGCTAAAATCACAGCCTGAATCGGAGGTCACCTGACCTTGAAGCATTGGGGGAACACCTGGACTGGTGAACGCGGTGCTGGTTCCCCGCAGCTGGGAGCGTGAGCATGTCTCGGCGTCTCTGCCCATGAGAAGATGAAGGGTCCGGAGACTGGCAATCAGGAAACCACGTGACATCAGGCCTACCTGTCGCTGTGCTCTGTGCTCAAGGAGGGTGCGCTTGCACTGATTGCGAAGTGTGCACGTCCTCGCGGCTGTGGAGCTGGGGTCCAGAGAGGGGCAGGCCGCTCCCAGCAGGCCACCTCAGTAGTGCAGAGCGCCCCCTGCAGGCGCCACGGTGTGGTGAGCGTGTGCCTCAAGCCCGCTCCTGCCTGCAAGGAGCCCCGGGAACTCCAGGAAGGTAGACCCAGATTGAGGATACCCAGGGCTGTGCTGTCCTCTGCAAAATCCTGCCATGGAGTGAGCGAGGCAGCCATGCAGGCTCGAGAGCCAGCGTCCCTTGGGGGTGGGTGACGCGGTCCTCCCAGAGGAGTCAGATGCCGCGATTCCCCCTTCAACCTCCCTTCCTGCTGACCACACACAGCCGTCTTCAGGGTGCACAGCAAAGCCGCCCACTCTAGGGAGCCTTCCAGGAGTCTTCCTGCTTCTGTGTCCTTCTCTCATTTTCTCTGTGTATGTGTTGGTGGGGAGTACTGGGGTAGAACCCAGAGGCTCCACCCTGAGCTACATTTGTGGTCCTTTTCCTTTTTTATTTTGAGACAAGGCCATGCTAAGTTGCCCAGGGTGGATTTGAACTTGCAATCCTCCTGCCTCAGCTATCCAGAGTGCTGGGAGTCACCATGTCCACCTTGATTCTGGCTTTGTGACTCACTTTATCTGCACTTCTCTCACCCTCCGATGCTTTCCATTGTCTCTCCCGGTCCTGGTCTTCGTCTCCTTCTTGAATTATTCTTGCCTACTGACTCACTGCCCACAGTGGTGTTCGGTGGATTCCCGCTGAGTGTGTGCAGCGACGAGTGTCCGGAAGACGAAGCCAAGTGTTCAGCATAGCCAGCATCTGGGGCTGCTGAGCTTCCTCAGCTGCGATTGCTGTGCCCTCACCTCCTGGATGCCCAGGGCAGTGCAGGCAGCAGAGCGAACATCTGTGAACGCAGGGATGGGACCTCACTGCTGACTGGGGACCCCAGCTTAGCAGTGGGACATCCCACTGTGTGTTTTCTCCCACATCCCCAGGAGAAAACTGTGACTACGAAAACATTTCTGCACTGAAGCCTTCTAACTGTTAAGCCTCCCATCCTTACTTGGGGAAGGAACTGTCCCCTAACAGGAACAAGGGCAGGTGCCCCACGGGTGTGCTCTATCAGCCCAGAGCCTCTCTCTCCACCGTGGTGGGTGTCACATTTCCAGATACAGAGAAGGCAGGAGGCATCAGAACAGAGGGGAAGGCACCAGGGAGGTGGCTCAGTAGAATAAGCGCTTGCCTGGCAAGCACAAGGGCCTGAATTCAATTCCTGGTTCTGAAAAAAAAAAAAAAAAAAAAGAACAGAGGGGAGGAGGCCACCCAATAGGAAGCTGCTGACAGGAAGCGAGTGACTCAGGGCCTGTAGATGTCTCCCGTCACAGCACTGCTGCAGCACCAGCGCCATCACTGCACTTTGTACTTTGGGAGAGACACTGACTCTTGATGCCTCGGTTTCCTTGTGGACAGTGACACCCGCCTGCCTCGCAAGGGGCACAAGGCAGTGTGGGAAACACTCAGCATGAGCTGGGACACAGTGGCGCTCAGCAAATACTGCCCTGGGGTTCTTCCTCTTTTTAGTGTCTTTCAAAAAACTATAAATGGGGCTGGGGAGATGGCTCAGTGGAATAAGTGCTTCCCTGGCAAGCACAAGGGCCTGAG
>NDGM011199895.1:0-10291 GCA_002564305.1 Octomys mimax | reverse complement strand
TCTTATATTTCATTTTTATACTTTTCTTCTGGATGGTTAAGACCAAGGTAAAGCAGGACCTATCCAAAAAGAGTTGCAGCTTTTGGGTCTGATAAGGTCAGTGCAAAACATCATCTTTTACTCCACTGTCCCAGAAACTTACCACTGTCCTAGCAAGAAGGAAAGTCTAACTCTCCTTTCATTGATTCTAGACAGAATTGTGGCTCTTTCTGTACATAGAGTACCTCAGAATTCACACTGCAGGGTTTCTCAGTTAGACCACTGGTTGACATAGTACATAGGGGACATCACACCAACAGAACATTGCAAGCAGCAGCTGGCAGGCTCTTCGTTCCTTAGACAGACCAAAAGTGTCAAAAGTTGGCTGATAAATCCCATGAAAATTCAAGATCCTGCCACATCCCAAAACTGTGTGTGAACCCACTGACCTAGGCATGCTAAGGTGTTCTTCATAGGTACAACATGAACAGAGGACCCAAATACCCCACCTACAGTTCTGTTGCAACAGTTGTTCATTTCAAATATGGCTTCAAGGGGGAGAAAACTCTTCTCTACAGCCCAACCAGTGCAGAAGGAAAGTAGTTGGCCTGATTTAGAGACAGTTCAGTGAGATGTGTTGGTGTTAGCTAACAATGGCCCAGGACCAGTGCTGCATTAGAACAAGATTCAGTGGTCTTCCAGTGACAGTGCTTACAGGAACTGTAATGTGAGCAGTATACCTATTCACCTGAAAGGAAATGTGACCTAGGGTAAGCATTTATTTGCACATGGATCAAGGCAATGACAAATCTTTTTTTAGTCATCTACAAAGAACAAAGTTTGAAAAGTGATGGTAAGGAGATCTGTGAGGAAGTTATGTGATGGCATCTCTCAGACTGGGTGCAGAGCACAAGGATTTGTGTTTACCATCAGCACTCATTCAGCACACAAATCACAAAGAACAGTAGGGCATCCTGTAGACATCCATGTGATCCTGTTCTTAGCCATTTAGCACAAGAATGCTTTGGGATTAGTGACAGTGTGTATACCATACGTGAACTCCAAAATACAGCTTTCTTCTTCTCAATTTAGCCTAATTGTGACCACTGATGAATGACCAACCTATGACAGGACAGCTTAACAAGGTCTGGCACCATTACCTTAGGAGATGAGCCGTAAAGTGTTTGGCTGGTTGGGTCCCTTGGATCTCCTCTTCTTGGGAACCATGTACTGGACAAAGGCGAGAGAATTCTTGAATTGATAGTAAACTAGAGAACTTAATAATAAATAATATTTATAAAATCAGGACCAGCTTTATTAATGAATATTGTGGGGTTTCTTATTGTTTTGTGGTTTGTTTCTCAGTCATATTATATGGTCTTTTTAGAGACTATCTGTGGCCTCCACCTTGAAGAAGTTGCTGTCATCTTTTGTTTGTACTTTCTCTTTCAGGAAAGAGTAAGACCAAGTGGTTCTCACAAAAGAAGAGGGAAAGAGAATGAAGTAGAAAGGGAACAGGAAGGTCATTGGAAGGGAAATGCATGGGAATGAAGACTTAAGTAGACAGAAGAGTTTTGAGGAATAGTTTTTATTGGCTATCTCCTAGGTGTGGCTTCAGTTTCTCTGTATCATATTTCAGGCATTTCAAGGACGTTGATCAGCTTCAGACAAGGCTAGAGAGTACCTTGTGTCACACCCAGAGAGAATAACCCTCAAGCACAGACTTGGGGGGCTATGAGGATCAGAGACAGGTAGGAGCTGCTCCTGTATTACCTAGAAACATGGTGAGATTAACTCTCTTTGGGGTGAACTTTGGCCCAGTGGGAGATGGGACCAGGTACAAGCTGCACGCGCTGCTCCTCAGATGGAAAGCATGAGAGTGTTTCGTATGGCTTCCTAGATTGCCCTGCTGCAGCAAGCCTGTGTCCTCTCTCTGACACACCCCCATTCTCTATTCCCTTGTTCTCACCCTCGCTCTCCTATGTGAAGCTCTCGCCCTCGCTCTCCTATGTGAAGCTCTCATACAGGACTCATGAGAAGCCATGTTTCAATGTCAGCTTTTGAGAGGATTCAGTATGAGATGTACATTTCTTTATAGATATTGGTTTCTTTAGAATAAGTTCCTAGAGCTGAAAATTGCTGAATTAAAAGCACATTTTTAAACCTTTTGTGTACATTGCCAACATTTTTTTTCCAGAAAAATTTTTGTAGGTCACGCTCACATATTTACACTCCTGAGGAATATATAATGTAGCCATTTCCCCACATACTCATCAGTGACTGGCAATATCTTTTTCGCCATTCCATACTTCAATATGTAAAAATGCTAAAAAAATTAAATAAATAAATAATAAAAATGCTATATTCTTTTCCTATAAAAGAACATATTTTGGGCCAGCCAAAGAGCTCAGCAGATTAAAGCACCTGCAAGCAGGCACAGGGCCCAGGGGTTTGATCCCTGGACCTGCTGTGCCAGCCCCACACCCAGGGAGCGCTGAGATGGCAATTGAGACTGGGTGTGGTAGTGCACACCTATAATCCCAGCTCTTGGGAGGCTGTAAACAGGTGAATCACTATGAGTCCGATCTGTTAGTGAGACCCTGGACACCCTGTAGACCCTTCCCTAAAACACACGCGCGCGCGCACACACACACACACACACACAATTTAACTTTATCCAATGAGAATATGTTTATTGCTTACTTATTTATGTCTGGAGAATTTTACATGCTCTGCCATTCTTCTAACTCTTATTAAGAAATTTCAAGTAACCATTTATTACAGTTATCAATAAACATATTATTCTTCCTACATGTTAAATGTACCTATCAAATTTGTCATTTGTATCTTAATTGTTCTTGTGGTGTTTCTGAACATTCAAAAGCTTATTGCTATTGTTGTCTTAGAACCAATTAAGCTGGCTCTTCTTTGTTAGAAATAAATTGTTTTATTATGATATTTTGAACTGTTTTGACACAAGGCAAGATTTTTTTGTTTTTTTTCTATTTAAGAGACACAGTTGACTTTTTATATAGTCATTCATCCCAAAATCCTATGGGTATGCTGAATTTTAATAAATGATTCTAGCCACTTGATGTAGTTATACATGTCTTTTTACATTGTCTTTATTAATCCAGTTTCTAATTTTTTTGCTATATTTTCCCCACATATCCCAACTATATGGCTATTTTTATAATGCTCATATTATATGGTCATTGTTAATAAATATTTGTAGCTAAAAAGAAAGCCACCTTGGGATTTACAGAACTTAATACACTATCAGGCATATAGCAATCAGTTAATACATGGTGGTAGATGGAATGATCCACCCCCAGTGAAAATAATATTGCAGTTAAATAGTACATAATGAGAAGTTAAATAAATGCATGAGAAAGCTTTGAAAACTCTTGAGTTCATATAAAAATATAAGACAAGAATCAAAGATATAAAATTATATCCTCAAATGGTTAAATTGATGAGCTTGTTACTTCATTGATTTAAGTTGAAAATATTAAAGTTGATTACTGTTTTCATTATGTGAAGCAATCCTACACACACTTTTACATCCATTTTTTCTCGTCTATTGGTCTATTTATGATGAAGTCTAAGAAATGTACATTGTTTTAATATGTGACAAATAGAGACACTGCCCGATGGAGGGTCCATATCTAGGGGATGTACTTTCCTGCCAACAGTGGGATTTATCAATTTTTTTTTAAAATGAGATTAATAAAAATTGACATTTTTATTATTTTATTTATTTGAATTCCTTCATTTCTAATGAAATTTTTAATGACTTTCATGCCTCTAAAATACTGCTTAGAATATATTTCCAAGCACTGAATTATGTTCTCCAATGTTCATGCTTTGAAGGACTACTGCCAGTGCTGCTCAGTGGTAAGGCCCTGGATTTAATCCCCAGTAGTGGAACTATTCTCATGGGGGGAAAAAATGAGTGAATCAATTAATTAAGATAACAGATCCTCATCAAACTGCATTTTTATTGCTTTGCATTGGGGGAATTATTGGGTAATGGTTGCTTTAAGAAGCTTCCAAGACTGGGTGTGGTGGTGCGCACCTGTAATCCCAGCACTTGGGAGGCTGAAAACAGGAGAATCACTACGAGTCCGATCTGTGTAGTGAGACCCTGTAGGCCCCATAGACCCTGTCCTAAATACATAAAAATAAAAGAAGCTTGAAAACACTGAATTTGCCTTGCATTTGCCTCTGAAAGCCAACTCCAAGATGCAGCTGCATCTCTGCACATGCTTTCGTGTGCAAGATCAAGGTGCCAGGCAGAGCTGGAGATTTTCTCCACAATGTGTCTTCATATGGCTGATGTATGAGTATTCCTGGTGCTTCTTCCTCTTCCTCAAAAGACACCGGTCATACCCTACCTATGACCCCGTTTAGCCTTAATCATCTTTTAAGTGTCTTTGTCTCCAACTACAGCCACGTGTTTTGGTAAAAAAAGTCAGGTAGGACAGTGTGAATATGATCTGGAAGCATAACCCCCAATTATTTCTTTCTTGTTGATATTCTTTTCAATGCTGACTGAAACCACAAGAGTCACATGGACTCAAGACAAGTAAGATGTATTCTTCATCATTTGACACAAGGCCTGTTAAAAATAGTTCAGTAAGTTCAGGGTATAGATCAGCACAGCAGACTGAATATTGAGTAAGTAGAAAGAAAATTTTAAAATGTACTTTTTACTTGTTGGAAAAAAAAAAAAGGGAAAATGGTAAAAAAAAAAAAAAAATTACTGGCAAAAGTTATGTAACATCAAATATAATGCAGATTGTCAACAAAGAACTACTATCATATACAGTATGACATATTTGATCTTTTAAAATATATCCATTAAAAATATCATACATCCATTTTGGTAAGAACTAATCAAAGTAATACTTCATGTTGTAAGCAGCCAACACTTTGAGAAAAACATTTGGGAAACAAAGTTTTAGTTGGTAGGAGGCTGCCTCAGTTCTACTACCTAACCGTATTTCTGAACACCTCATCCGCACCTGGGGCCCTTTACCCTTACCACAATATACTTTCAGATACCACAAAACTTTCACAGCAAAGGTGTATGTCTGTATGTCCTAAAATTTAACCCCCTTTTTCTTTTTTTTTTGTATTTTAGGGAAGGATCTACAGGGTGTTCATGGTCTCACTACTAAATCAGACTTGTAGTGATTCACCTGTTTACAGCCTCTAAGAGCTGGGATTACAGGCACGCATCACCAGGCCCAGACTCAATTCCCATCTCAGCATGCCCTGGGGTGGGGCTGGCAGGGCAATTCAGGGGATTGAACCCCTGGGCTCTGGGCCTGCTTGCAGGTGTTTTAATCCGCTGAGCTATTTGGCCAGCCCCAAGATTCTTCAACATTATAAGGCTTTTCCCCCTCATCAAGCCAAAGTATTTCACTTATTTTCATTTTCTGCTATTTTTAAAATATGCTTTTCTGTATGTGGAACTTTTTTTATTTCTGCAAATGCTTGTTTTTCAAAATGAAAACAGCTTGCTTTTCTAATTAGCAAAATATTGCATTTTCCATTAATCAACTCAGCCCATACATAGCCACTTTTCAGCATATGTACTTCCATTTATATTTTTTATATAAATGGAAACTCACTATAACCTACTTTGCTCACTTAACATTGCATTGTAGAGATTCTACATTCATATCATGTAAGGTTAGCTACTACTTTGCATATTTTGCAATGACCAAAAAGTATTCCATTGTATAATTTGTTTCTTAATGACTCATTCAATCCTCTACTTGTAAATCTTAAAATTTCGTCACTGTTTTCATTATGTGAAACAATTCTACACTTTTACATACATTTTTGTTCACCTATTAGAATATTAATGATGAAGTCTATCAAATGTAAATTCTTTTAGCATACAACAAATAGGCACACTGCCCTGTGTAGAGCCCATATTCATTTACTGTGCTTTCCTACCAACAGTGGGATCTATCAATTTAAAAAAATGAAAAATTATATTTGCATTATTGTATCTATTTGAATTTCTTTTATTTCCAGTGACTTCTGTGGCTTGGAGAAAATGTTTAGAAAATATCATCTAAGAATGAATTATATTCTCCAGCATTCACAGTTTGAAGGCCCACACACAATGTGGCTACTTTTGGAGACAGACGTTTCAAAGGTGATGAAGCTGAAATGGAGTCATGGGTGAGGGTTTCACTGATGTCTTTTGAGGAAAAGGAAAAAAACACGAGGAAGATGCCATATATGGGGCCACATGAAGTCACAGCATAGAGAAAGACTTCACAATCTGTCAAAACTTTGATCTTGGGCTTCCAGGCTCCAGAACTGAAAAAATAATCTCTGTTGTTTAACAGGAATTTTGTTGTAACAGCCCGGCAGACTAATATGCTGCTCTACCTCAAGACTGTTGTTAATCTAAATATTCTCTTATTTTATTTGTTTGTCTGTTTGTTTGTTAAGACAGGGTCTCACTGTGTCTTCCAGGCTGGCCTTGAACTCATTATGCAGCCCAGGCTGGCTTTGAACCTGTGGTGATCCTCCTACCTTAGCCTCCAGAGTGCTGAGATTATAGGTGTGTGCCACCAGACAGGACTCTCTTATTTTTATGATCTTATTTTTTTCTTCCACTTAACATTCTTATTTTAAATTTCAGCACACAGTCCAGTGAGAGGTGGAGTTCCAATAATATATTTTTGTAAACACTAGCCATTTTTTCCATCACATGTTTTAGAAAATCCGATCAATGGGTTCATTTGAAACATCACCTGTAGTGTTTGCCAAATCCCCATGACATTATGTGTGGATTTGCTTCTAGACTCTTCCATCACTTCACTGCACTGTCTGTTGACCCTTCAGCTGGAGAGACACACTACCACTACATGTGTTATCATGCCTTTAATAGCATGCTTTAATGCACCACATATTTGTAGATATTCCTACATGTTGCCACATCAAAAGTGGGAGTTCTATGTTACATAGACAAGTGACTTTGGAGGGCGCTCACATCTTTGCAGGCCGTCCTCCCAATGGGTCTGCCCATTCATTCTCAAGTTCTTTTCTCAATCACCATTGAGGTGATTGGTTTGTGTTTTCCTTCATAGTGATTCGATACATTTCTTATGAAATTTGTTCTTAGCATCCTTTGTAGTGGACCAGAGCCTTGTAGGGAAAGATAAGATGCCCTGGTATGTTGATTTGGGCCTGAATTTATCCCCCTTTCTCCGGTTTGGCATATTTCTAAAACCACCATCTTTGAAGAGCTTTTTTTTTTTTTTCATAATTTGAAGCGCTTTGATGAGGATCTTGTCCATTTTGTTCTTGAGAAGTCTGTGGTTTAAAATACAGAACCAGAAATCTTGAAATGAGAGGCTTCTGTCTGCCTACCTACATCCACCTTGTTACTGATTCTCAGTGGCAGCAAACCTGACCTGGGAAAGCTTCGGTCGCTTGGCAACAAATGGGACTAGCTCCTCCCCTCATCATTCTTCTAGAAATAAAGGCTTAAGCTTCAGGGCCCTGAAGGGAAACATCAGTTTGAACTAGCAGTAAAAAGCCTTTCTTACTTAATCTGCCTTTGCTTATTTCCAAAACCCCATGCTACATTCCAAGTTCTGGTCATAAGAAAGATTTATAGAAGCAGGTTTCATCACACAGGAGAAGGGGCTTGCTCTGGAAAGTGCTACTGACAGGCCAGGTGCAGGAATGCCCAGCTGCCCCATCCTCTGGGATAACCTCATTTGGTCAGGATCCCACCCTTATCCCTAGACATGTAGTGGGGGAGAAGAGACAGCACAGCTGTCTCAGTGCTTCCATAGGGGACAGCAGCAGGACCTGTTTCCAAGGCATACAGTTCCCAGGGGAAGGATAGGAATATATATATATATATATATATATATATATATATATATTTCCCTGAATAAATGCAATTATTATGTACTGTAAACATACTCTAATAAACTTTTTTAACACAAGCAGATCCTTGCCCTTTCCCTCTCTGTTTTCCCACTGGCCACCTAGGGCAGATGTGAATCTGTGTCCATTTCTGGCTGTGTTTCAGGTAAGACTACAAGAAGCTGCCAGTTGAATCCATGACCACCCTTCCATTCAGTTCCTTTATTTTGTTTCCAAAATATAAAAAATAAATCCATCCTCTTCCGGGCCCTTCCAGAGCCAGACATACAGCAGAGACCACTGAGGTGCTCTGAGTCAGGTGTCTGTCCCTGAACAAGGCAGCTGTGTTCAAGGGTGGGCTAGAGTCAGGTGACACAGAATGTGTGGCTGGGAAACCTCTTAAGAAGCAGATGCCCTGGGGATTCCGTCTGCTAACACCTGGCCTTAGCCCTGGCCCTGTGAGCTTGCTTCTGTTGTCCCATATACACAGCATGAAGACTACTTTTGGGCCAAATTTGAAGCTTTATCTGTTAAATAAGTGAGTTAATTAGTCTCATTCATTTAGATTTAATAATCTAAGTATTTAAGCTCTTCAATAAAAGCAATCAACATTTATGGAACCTTTGGCATATGCTAAATACTGCCATAATCCCTTTGTGTGTAAGTGGCATGCTATCATTTAATTCACAAATAAGGTTGTTCATTATCTTGATTTTACAAAGGAGGAAACTGAGACAGAGAAATTTGCTTTAGAGCACACATCCAGGAACCAGTAATCCGGAAATGGGGCCCAGGCTAACTGCAGGAGACAGGCTCTTTTCTTTCCTCGTGGTTTCAGTTTTCCATGTTTTCTGCTACTTTCTCAGTTCTAAAGGCTTCCTCGCGGGACCAATACTCTCCTCTGGCGGTGGCGTTCTCATGCCTGTTGCTCCCCACTCCAGAGCTCTGCGCTCTGTAGAGGGGGAATCCCCGCCTTCCCCCGCGGAAACTCGCTGACTATCAGAAAGCCAGATCAGAGAAGCCGAGGGAACAGGGCTGGGCGCTCACTTTGCATTCCGGAGATGCCAGCGTGGCCTTGGAATGTCGAAGTGGTGGGAAAGAGGCTCCGCCGAGCTGCACCGTTTCCCCCAGCCTGCCTGCCCCTCAGAGGCGCGCTCCTCCAGCGCCAGGAGGCCTTACCAGAATTTCCTCTCTCCCTTAACATTCATGCATTCTCTGAAAATAAGATTGGTTTTACTTTGGTTCTGACCTCTACTCTGGTTGAAGGAAATCTTTTCATGTTTCACGTTTTTGGTGTCCATCCTAAAATCATTTCCACTTTAGCACACCTGTCCCCGCCATTGCTCTGCTTTGATTGAAGAGATAGTTTCTTGGTTGGGGTAGATTTGTGCCCTTATGCTGCCATCGTCAGAAAATTGTTAAAACTTCCTGTGATTCACTGTTTCAGGTAATCTGTAATTCATTCTATCAATGTGAGACTAAAAAAAAAAAAATTCAGCTATCCATTGTCAGCATTAAAACTATGCCTAAATACTTTACAAATAAATAACCAGCAGAACTTAATTGCTTCTGACTTCATTTAACCAGATGTCTAAAAAGTAAATTTGAAGAAAAATAATAAATGGTAATGTTAATATTTGATACGATAAAATCATTAAGTATATGTACACAATTATAAGTTCATATTTATCTACTTGGAACCTGTCATTATAAAGGTATATATATATATATATATATATATATATATATCCCACCGAGACCAGAAAAACATTAACAGAGCATTACCATGCTATATGGCACAAAGTTTGCCAGTTTCTCGTTTGTAGTTTTGTATTCTGGGATGTAGCAACAAATTTGATTTTGGATGTCTGACAAAATTTCACCGACTCCAGTAAAAGTCAATGGAAGTTTGCATAAGTCACATCATGTTCCTTAAGTTATTTAAACACTAAGTAGGAATTTGGACTGATACAAAGAAGAGAAATTGATTGAGGTCAAGCAGTTTATAATTAATGTGTAGGTCAATTAGCATTGCAGAAAGTTGAATTCCAAAAGTTATGCCAAAGTAGAAGAAAATAATTTAAAATGTAACAGAAAGCTTCTTGCAGCTTACAATTTACTGGACAGAGTAAACGTATAAGTGTGATGATGTTTTCTCTGAAAAGTATTTTAATTCCTGGCTAAAAAGTACTTACATTGCATGTGAAATCAACTGCCACATCTTTCAGGGAATTCTACTAATAAAAGCAGAAATATATGCATGTCTTATTAATGTTTCACAAACTGGTGTAAAGAAATCCTTTTTGTTTTACCTCTGTTCCAGAAATATAGCAGTGAAGAGGACTGAAAATAATATTTACTAAATCTTTTTTTTTTTTTTTTTTTCAGAACCAGGGATTGAACT